>LOJH01059604.1:0-11240 GCA_001685095.1 Ellobius talpinus
GATGGCTCAGACATTAGGAATACACGCTGCTCTTGCAGAGGACCTGTTTTCAGTTTCAGCGCTGCCCTGGGCAGTTCACAACTACCTGTAACTCCAGCCATGGGACTGCAATGTCCTTTACAGGCCTTGGTAGGCACCTGTGTACACTTGGTGCAAATACAAACAAGCAGGCATGCTTGCATGCACACACACATACCCATGCAGTAATTGCAAGTATAAATAAAATATTTTTAAAGAACAATAGCAAAGCATGTTTGGAGATTTGTGATATAATCTATTACACAATATAATTTTAATGTGTCATCTAATATCTCTTTAAGTGGCTTCTCGATTTGAAGTCCTTAGGAATTCATTACTCAACTCTTTGAACTGACATCACCTGTGTTTTCTTCTATTGATTATTTTTAATTTTTTAAAATTTTTCTTGAAATTGAGGAATTTTTAGTATGTGGAGTTTTTTTTATTGTGGATGCCTACTTTTACTTAGGTCTTATATTTATCTGAAAGACTTGGCAGCCCTGAGCATCTTCCCACTCCTATTCATTACCTACAATTAGCTTTGCCCATCCATTAGTCTAGAATATTCCACATGAATATTCATCTGCTATACACTTATCTCTGTCCTTTCACCAAGACACCCCAGGTGTCTCAGCTCTTCCAGGTACAAACTTTATAAATATATACAGACAAAATGTTCACCTAAAATAATAATAGATAAGCAAAATAAAAATATTTTTGATTAGGAGTCTTATGTGTTTAAAATGTTTTCTTTTAAGCACCTTCAAATGGTGAGACAGCTCCACTGGTAAGAGTGAATGTATGGTCATGCATACCTATAACCCCACCTTTGAGGGCAGAGAAGCAGATATCAGGAGCTTCCTGGCTAGCCAGCCTAGCCAAGATGGCATGTAACAGGTTCAGTAAGAGACCTTGTCTCAAAAAATAAGGTAGAAGCAATAAAGGAAACCACAGATGTCTTTCACTGGCCTTCATATGTGTGTACAGGTGTGCTCACACCTGTGCACATATATGCCATGTGCATACCCCACACATACCCACAGAGACACGCATACATTTAAAAAGGAAAATTAATACGATAAAACTGAAGCTGATGATTGTACCTGAAAGATGAGAATGTAAATTAGAACCAGTACTTTACATTTTGACCTTAATCACAGAACTAGAGAGAGACATCTGGCTGCCGGGACAGTCACACAAAGTTCCTATGCGACATTAGGGCATTCACCTTAGGCCTACAGGCCTAGACTGTCTGGCAGACTTTTCAGCGATGCAGGAAATTTGAAGGATCCTCCTGCCTTGTATTTGCAAAGTTCATCAGACACTTTCCTCTGTGTCCAGCAGAATATCTGGCGGACCCTTCTGTGAGGCAGAAATCTTGAAGAACAGGCCTGCTTTGTCTTGGCAAATTCCAACAGTCTTTTTCCTGTATACCACTAGTCCAGTCTATACAGCATACTGTCAGCAGTCAAGTCAAGAGCAGTTTCTTACCCAAATGTCCAGTCTTGCCATGTTGAAAGCAAACTCCATATGGCGTTTCTTCAATTCCCATGATCCTTTTATGAAGTAAATTGGTGCTGCCAGGAGCAAATGTGTCTCATCGTCATGAAAAACCTCAAGGTTATTAAACATCTTAAATACCACATTCTGTAGGTCTTTGAAATGTTTGGAAATCATCTTTCTGTTTATATAAAATATAGCTGTTTAACCTTGAAAATCTAACTAATATGACTACAAATTTGATTATTATAGATTAACTACTAGCCTCATTTCTTAACTATACATTGCATTTTTATATAAACTGGATAAACAAAACAACCCAAACAAGAGTAGAAACATATATACAGTATAACAAAAAAATAACTTTAACTTTGTATCAATATACCAAAATTCATACAATGCAAAACATCTGAAATTAATAGCTGTCTTTTGTCCTATATTCCTGTATTCTTCTAAATGATAACAAACATCCATAACCCACCAAATAACCAAAGACTACCCACACTCCAACACTTGGGAATATGAGCACTGGACTGCTTCCCATTGTCTGTGGGTGAAGGCATCACTGGGGTCCCTGAGATAATTGAGATAAGGGCTCAGTCCTGGGCAGACCAGCTATAACTGTTGTTGATATATATCACCTGTCAAGATTCAGGAGTTCTCCCCCATCAAACCTGATCCATGTCAACCCTGAAGGAATTCACAGCCTCTTGTTTCCTGTGGAAATAAAAACAAAACCTCGTATTTAAAGTAACATATTTTTTTACTTCTTTTTTAAAGTTAAGGTAGCCCTAAAGTATCTAGGTTGGTTCAGTTTAGCAGTCCAGTTCACAATCCTATGGCTGTCAGCAGCTGTCATTTGCTCATCAGCATTCAAAAACTTCAAGGTCAAAACAGGAACATGGAGGATCCAAACTTCCTGTATATTTTCCATCTCTATGTGGCTTATTTTTTACATTACTTTACTTCTCTCTCTAAAGACTTTATTTTTCAAACTATTTCTTTCTTTCTATGACTGTCGATACCCATATTCTTTCTTTCTCAAGGCTCCGCACATCGTTAAACATACTGGAACCTGTTTAGAGGGTTTTGTGTGTGTGTGTGTGTGTGTGTACCTCCTTTACTGCCTATCTCTAATCTTTTTTGGCCACATGAGCCTTTAAACTGCTAAACAGCACAGCAAGGCCCTCCATCATGGCTTTGGTGGCTACTTCTGCCTGCTTCTTGAGTTGTGAAGGGCAAAGCTGTCAGCCTGGTCAGAGGTGACTGAGAAAGGTATTCAACCACACAGATGGAATGCAGGGCCCTGCGCTGTGGCAGTTTTTTACTTAGTGTTTGGTTGTTTCTACTTAACGGGAAAAAGACCATTTAAGTGCTCTGCTGTACTGCAGAGACTCTTAAAAGAGCCTACCTAGGTGGATATTTGAGCCTCACATAGGTACGCCAAAATGTTGTTGGGTTTTTATTATTATTATTCTTTGGGGGCCCACCACCCAGTTCCCAAATAAATACATGGAGACTAATTCTTCCTTATGAATGCATAAGCGTAGTTTGTTTCTAGCCAGTTTTTAACTTAAATTATCCTGTCGACATTTTGCCTCTGGGCTTTTACCTTTATTCTATGCCTTTCTTTCCTTCTTACTTCATGACTGGCTGTGGGGCTGGCCCCTGGCACCCTCCTCTCCTGTTTTTTTCTCTCCTCTCATTTTCTCCTCCTAATTATTCTCTCTACCTGGCAGCCCCACCTACCCCTCTCCTGCCTAGTTATAGGCACTTCAGCCCTTTATTGGACCAATCAGGTGTTTTAGACAGTCAAATAACACAGTTTTAGAGCGTTAAATAAATGCAACATAAAAGAATGTGGCACATCTTTGCATCATTAAAGAAATATTCCACAGCATAAAAGAATGTAACACATCTTAAGCTAATATTCCACAACAAGGGGCAGGCTTAGAGGTCTAAGATGCTCAAGCTATGCCCAGTGTGGCATGCTTTCCCTGCTGCCTGCAGATCTAGACGTAGAACTATCAGCTACCTCTCTAGCACCACTTCTGCCTGTGTGCCACCATGCTCCCTGCCATGATGATAATGGGCTCAACTATAAGACAACCCCAACTAAATGTTACCTCTTATAAAAGTTGCTGTGTCTCTCCACAGCATTACAACACGGGCTGAAGACAGTATCTCCGATTAGTTTCATTCTGAGGCATATACCTTGTAAGGTACGGAAAAGCTCTTGAACTTGTGTGGCAGAAAAAAAAAGACTTTTTATTTTTTTAATGTTTTCCTTTATTTTATTTTCTATGTATGAGTGTCTTGCCTACATGGATGACTGTGCAACATATGCATGTAATTCCTACAGAGGTCAAGAGAGGGCATTGAATCCCCTGGGTCTGACGTTACAGACTGTTGTGAACTGCCATGTGGGTGCCAGGAATCAAACCTGGCTCCTCTGGAAGAGTGCTCAGTGCTTTTAAGTGCTGAGTCATCTCTCTAGACCTGATTTTTATCTTAACTCATGTTATTGAATTATTATTTTATCATTTATTTTTATTTGTTTTATTTCTTTTTATTGTATGGATATTTGTGTCTGTATGTGGGTATGTATACATGCTGGTGCCCAGGGAAATCAGAGTCTTGAGATCTTCCAGAAGCTGGAGTTACAGGCAGTTGTGAGCAGTCCAACATGGGTGCTAGGAACTGAATGTGTGTCCTCTGGAAGAGCAGCAACTGCTCTCAACCACTGAGCAATCTCTCCAGATCCAGGAGAAAGATATTTAAACACTCTTGCTTATGTTTGTTGTAATGACACATTTTTGGGAAAAACCCAATTATCCATTGACAGAAGAAAGAATAAATCATTATTAATACTCATCCAGTGAAAATTAATGACCTGAAGTCAGACATGTAAACTTAGACAACATTCACAATGTAATACTGTTAAAAATGCAAGCTGGAGTCTATATGAACGTGTTTCCAGGAAGTCCACAAATAAAACTCAGCACAATGCTATCTAGACCATGCTCCCCAATACAGGAACTGCTGGTCACTTGAGGCTGCTAAGTACTTAAAATGCAGGTGGCCCATGTTGTGATATTCTGTTCATGTTAAATATCGTCAAGGTTTCAGAGAAAAAGATGAACGATGCCTTACCAACCACTTTTCTATGGAATTCATGACAATGACAATGGATAGTTCCCAGAGCAGCAGTCAGTGAATATCTCTAACGAGCTAGACAGTAAATATTTTAGGCTTTATGGACCATACTGTCTCCAAAGAAACTGTTCCACTCTATTATTGCAATGAGAAATTAGCCATAGACTACATGCAGATTAATGGTAATAACGGTTCCAATAAAACTTAATCAAAACAAGTGATAGCCTAAATTTCATCCAAAGACTATAGAGTGCCAACTCCTTCTCTAAAGAAAGGAAAGGGTTCAAATTAAGCCCTGGAGAATACCAACCATGATGAAAGAAGTCATAAATAAGCAAGATTCAGGCACAGTCTTTCCCCCAGGATAGGCATCTTAGTTCGAGTAGCAGATATGTGGAATTAAAATGTTTAAGTTAGCTATTCACATTTCAATATCAATGAGACATTTAGTGAATATGTTCTTGCTCAGTTACCTAATGATCATTCATTTTTCAAGTTGGAGTACCCAATATTCCATTAAGAAATATTTTCCATATATATTGGAATGCAGGTGGGAAATTATTTAATTATTTCATTTCCAGAATTCATGAAGGATGGGAGAAGAAGATGATGTGGCAGGAAGTGTAGGGGCTTCCTAGCTTCTCCCACTGGAGGAATGTGTCATCTGTTCAGTCTGCAATTTGTAAATACTCTTTCCAGCAGAGAAGGAACAGAATCAAACTCACTCCTCTCCAGTTCAGCATAATATGGGAGAAAGAAATGAGTGACATCCAACCATGCACCAGAATCATCAAACTAAGAAATCCACGGGAAGCTGTGTAGGAAACAACAGCCCACAGAAGGCTTCCTGGAATGTGCTCAACAGAAGTTGGATGGAGCAGCCTCATTGGGGACCAACTGGCAATGGAATTTTATTCAGCCATAAAGGAACTTGATGGAATTGGAAAACATCATATTATAAGAAATAATCCAGACTCAGAAAAATAAATATTGCATATTTTCTCTCATATGAGGAAACTATATTAAAGTACATGTAGAAAAGGGGCTAGGTGGGAGAAAAGCAGGTTCTAAGTCAGGTAGACATGGGAACAAGAAAGGGTAATGGAAAAATAAGGGAAAAACACATTTTCTCTTACATGCTAATCTAGATTTGTATATTGTACTGGTTAACTTTAACTGCCAACTTGATGTAATCTAGAATTATCCGGGAAGAATATCTCTTGTGTTGCTTTTTGTCAGTATATTTTATCACAGTGACAGAAATAAAACTAGGATATAGAGAGATTATTTGGAAGGAGGAAGGGGAACAGCAATAAAGGAAGATGGGGATAAGAGCATGACAGGGGGCTTACTGAGCAAAGGGTAATGGTATACATGGATAAATGTTATAATAAAATTAGTTAAGAGTACTAAAAATATTTCTTAATAAAAATAAATCAACAGACAATATAAACCTCAGAAATGATGGATGAAGAGATTGATCACTTCAACCAACTTTAATAAGATATAAAATTAGAAAACAGGATTTCAGAAGTGAGAAAAAACAAAATAGTATACAATTAAGACTGGCAAACTTTGACCCATGGGAAAAATCTGGTCCATTGGGTCCTCTTTTAGATTTTTTGTAAAACAGACATACTCATTTACTTGTGCATTATTTATTGCTTCTTTCTCTCTAGAATGGCCGAGTAGATGTGATGACTATTCTTGATTGTCAACTTGACTACATCTGGAATTAATCAAAACCTCAAAATGAAGGACATATCTGTGAGAGCTTGATTAATCTGAAGGAGGAAGATATACTTCCATTCTTGACCTATGAAGTAGGAAGATACCTTTAATCCAGTTCTTCAGTTGGGAAGACACATCTTTAATCCAGATCTTTTGTACTGGGAAAACCCAGCTCCAATATGGTCCTTGCCTTCTGCTGGAAGCCTATAGAAAGACATGGAATAGGGAAGCCTTTGCTCTTTGCTACTTGCCCTCACCTTGCTAGCAAGACCACTCCTTCACTGACACTGAAGCACACTTCTTTGGTATTCCAGTGTAACTGAAGACCAGCTGAGACATTCATTCATTCTTGAGGACTGAGCAACTACTGGATTCTTGGATATTCCATTCACAGTCAGCCATTGTGGATTAGCAGGGCCTCAGACTGTAAGTCATTCTAATAAATATGCTTTATATAGAGAGATTCATTCTATAAATCCTGTTACTCTAGACAACCTTGACTACACAGTAGAGTAGCTATAACAGAGACATACTAGCTCTCAAAGCCTAAAATATTTATTATCTTCACAATAAGTTTACTAGCCCTTCATATAGGGCATTGAGAAGACTGTAAACAGGGGCTTAGAAGTTGGCTCAGTAGGTAAAGGCACTTGCCACCAAGCCCAGTGATGTGAATTTGGGGAAGAAGGAAACTTATTCCAACAAAGTATCCCCTAACCTTCACGTGCTCACTAGGGTTCAGGCAGCGATAAATAAACAAATAAAGAATTTCTGAAATTAAAAGGAAAAATAAAAGAATATAGACAGAATACTTGTAGAAAAGATGGTAGGGGATCATGAAAAGGTGATGAGGTGTAAAAATATTGAAATACAATGATACATAATATGAAAATGTCATTATATGAGGCAGGGCAATAGCACAAGCACAAGGAAACTCATGCAAATCATAATGAGTAAGCAAAATTGGGCAAGACAACCTGTCAGCGGACCAAAAGCACGGTAACTAATGATGCATGCTCCTAGCCAATCACACACACCAGCAGCAACCGCCAGTTTCAAAAGGACCAACCAGAAACGTTCCTGCAGCAGCTTACTTTCCCTAACTCCATAAAACCCCCCAACCTTTTAACAATAAAGAGCATCTGTATTGGACTCTCTCGGAGTCTGGGTCATTGCCTCCATGTCTTCTCACCCCCTGCCTCCCCTCCAGGAAACAAGGATTGCACAACAGGCAGCAGCAACAAGACCGCAAAAACTACAATTATAAAACTCATCATGTCACAAACTAGCTAAAAAATATAATTTCTTAAGAAAAGAAAGAGAAATCAACTGGCAATATAAAACTTGGAAATTGTGGAGAGGCTGGTGACTTTTCCCCAACTTTACCTAGAGATGTAAAATGAGAAACTGAGATCTCAGGAAGGACCCCTATGAAGAAAAACATGAAGGAAAGACAGCCCAACTTGGGGCACACACCCAGCAGCATCTGAGACTGGACTGGTAGGCTACTGGTACTGATGTAAACATAAGGAGAACTGAACAACAGAACCCCACCTTAGATCAGGTCTCTTTCACAAAAGATCATGGGCAAATTGTAGGAGCTTCTTGTCCAGTCATCTTGGAGCAGTTCCGAGTTCCACCTAAACCTTTTGCCATTTCATGCAGCATAGCTTTTAAGAACAGAGCCACCATTCGTTCCAGACAAGTATGCAGGTGGAACCTGTGAACACTACCTGTCTCTTTCACCATTGCAAGATGAGTTAGTTTGTCAAATAAGAAAAACCAAGGCTGCATTCTCTGATGCTTGATCCATCTGACGAAGCCTTTGTTACATAAATTACTAATTAGCAGTCCCTAGGCCTCAAATTATAATTATAAGCCAATATTCTAAATGCTTATTGGATGTATGGATACAGAAATAGGCATTCCATAACAGATATGCACAAATTCACTTACAGACCCACCACAAATCTATATGTAGCTCAACTCTGATTCTCAGAGATTTTTCCAGGTAAGAAGGTAAGGAACTGGGGGATACTAGGCAAAATATAAACCTGGATTAAACTGCTTCAAGGTGTGAATGAGAATAAAAAGAATAAATTACCGAGTAGAGTGACAGAATGGGCTTGAGTATCGTTCATATGGGAAGGTAGGTAAGCTGGAAAGGATACGGAAATCCCAACGGGGGAGGGATCCAGCATCAAGTGAGGAGAGCTCACTAAAGGCAGAACAAAAAAGAAACCAGTTCCCATAATTTATAAAGCTAGTACAAGAGGCCTGACATATCCCTGAACTCACAGAGACTGTGGCGGTATGCACAAGGCCAGAACAGGTCCAAGACAGATGGGCTCTAAGCACCGAGAGGGATCAGAAGTAAACTCCTTGGGGGCTAGGTGTTTCTGAAACAACCATGGCCATCAAAGTAACAATCCATGAGAGGCAAGACAGTAGTTCAATTCAACACAACTGGCATTGGTTCAAACTTTGGAAGACAGACCCCAAGTAGTCTATTTTAGACATATTTAAGCACAGCACAATTTGGTTAAAACTTTCCTGGTGATAGTTAATCCCATGTGCACAATAAACCTTAAGTAAGACATGACCACATCAAAACTCTTTGTAAAGTATGTATTACATCTTCCATAAAGATAGGTTCTATAGATTGACAAGCTCATAATAAGGACCTGGCAGAAGGTCCAGTGTGATCTTGGCAACACAGTTAGCACAAAGGTCACTAGGCTATTAACCACATCTGTTCTCATCCTGGACAGATAACGGGTTATACATCCCTTCATTTAAATGGATAAGCATGTGTGTTTAACATTTCCTGGTTCCCTTAGTGCTTTCCTTTGTGCACAAGGACCTCCATGCCTCCCACATAACCCCAGCACATTGGAAGTGGAGATGCAAGGACCAGGAGTTCAAGATCATCTTTGGTTACATGCAAAGTTGAGGTCAGCCTGTGCTACTTGAGATCTTGTCTCAAAAAGCAATATGATAGTAGTAGTAATATAATAATATAATCTGGAGATAAAGAAAGGTGAAAAGAATACAAGAAGGTAACACATTTTTTAAGTTCTTCATCTTGTACCACTTATCTACCCCAAGATCCTGAAAAAGTAGAACGTGAGGTTAGATTTGGTAAGTCTGAAGAACCATGATTTGAGAGGTGCTAAAAGCATAAACAGGCCAGAGGGTCCTCATTCTTAAGAGGGTAAAAGAGTGCTCCATCTCCATATATTAATGAGCAATTTTTAGAACAAGGTCCTATAGTAGGTTATTGAAAGAACTACTTATGAAGACTGAAAGACTGAAGTGGTGTTCGTGAGAATTGAGAATTCCCTTGGGATGAGTAACATCTGGCCATTTGATTTGCATTACTGGCAGAGACATCTAAGTGGGATATCTAAGAATGTGGTAGCCAGCAAGAAACTGAAAATTAACAAGTCATTAACAAAGCCCATAAAGATGTCCTTAGGGACAGACTGGGTGAGTTGAGTTGATTTTTAGTGATTGAACAGCCTTACCTCCTAAGATCTCATTGCTAAATCAAGCAAACCTGGGCAAAAGTCCTAGTGGCTTCACAAAGGCTATTCAATATATTGATTATATATTGAGAAGGGATAATTGATATTCAGCTCATCAAATATGAATGGAATAGGTAAATTAAGCAACACACAAAGGAGTCATAATCTTTTATAGATCCAAAGAAGCTTCAAGTAGATTTTCAGTGATTTCATCACACTATCTCTACTCGTTAATTTTTGCATTCTTCCTACTGAAAGAGTCCATCTTAGTTCACGGCACTAAGTTCTCAATGAATGGCTCATGAGTGGACAAGCTAATGAATTAGCAAAGGATAAACCAGAGTCGAAAAGGGTGAAGTTAGTAATGGAAACTGAGTTAACTGCCAAAATATGACCCTCTCTTCTTATATCTAAATGGAGCTGTGCCTAGACACATAGATGTTCAGCTATGTTTCCCAGCCTCCTTTGTAGTTAGGAATGGTCATGTGACTGAATTCTCACTCACTAAATGTTGACACACATGATGGATGTTACTTTGAGGTTGCAAGATATCTAGACCACTTCCAATGTATAGCTCAATCTTTCTCCCAGGGAATTATCTTCATCTGCATCCTTGATTCTGGACCACTGGCAAATTTGTACCAGTTCCAGACAGTGTGGAAAAAGAAACAGAGTACATAAGAGCCATTGAGATATCTCTGATAACCTGGAATAGTCTCATCAAAATGCTTTTATGAAATATGATCCACTTTGTGGGGGGGTTAATTATATTTTGCTTAGTCTTCATTTTATCATGAGGTTTGTGCTGGTTAGCTCTTTGTCAATGTGACACAAGGTAGGGTCACCCAGGAAGAGGGAATCTCAACTGAAATGAACGCTTCAATCAGATTGGCCTGTAGGCTTATCTGTGGGGCCTTTTCTTGACTAATGCTTGATGTAGAAAGACTCAGCCCACTCTGGGTGGTACCACCCCTAGGCAGGTAGTCCTGTTATATGAGAAAGCATACTGAGCAAGCCATGAGGAGCAAGCCAGTAAGCAGCATTCCTCTGTGGTTCCTGCCACAGCTCACTGGTGTGGGAGAATTGTCTGTATTCTGTCAATCATGTTTTAAATAAACTCTGATTGGCCAGGCAGAAAGTATAGGTGGGTCAACCAGACAGGAAGTAGAGGCAGGGCGATGAGAACAGGAGAATTCTGGGAAGAAGGAAGCCCATTCCTCCCCCTCCTGCCCAGATCACCGAAGAAGCAGGATATGACCTGCCCTGCTGAAAAAGGTACTGAACCATGTGGCTAACATAGATAAGAAT
>LOJH01059605.1:0-11240 GCA_001685095.1 Ellobius talpinus
CTCACAACCATCTGTAATGAGGTCTGGTGCCCTCTTCTGGCCTGCAGGCATATGTGCAGACAGAATATTGTATACATAATAAGTAAATAAATAAATATTAAAAAGAAAGAAAGAAAAGAGTGGTAAAGTAAGGGTTTCTTATTTTAAGTCATTTCCTTTAAGGAGATTGTGTGATGTGAGAGCTAAGTCAGCAATATGAAAGCTGTGAAGGTGGAGAACATCCTTCATGTTTTCTCTTCCTGTAAGCTAACTGTCCACTGGTTTAGCCATCTCCTTTGCTGTGCAGACACATTTTAGTTCCATGAATCCCCAGTTGTCAGCAGCTGACATTACCTCCTGAGCAGCAAGATCCTGTTCAGAAGGTCTTTGGCCATGTCAGTTCCCCGAATGGCTTCCCCTCCTTTTCCCTGTCACTGTTTCCAAATTTCAGGTCTCACATGGAGGCCTTCCTTTAATTCATTTGGAGATGAATTTTATCCGAATGTGAGACAGGAATCCAGCTTCATCATTCTACTTTTTTTGATGAAAAAGAATGAATAGAAAGGAACAGTGTCAGGATAGTTTCATTTTCTATTCTGGTATCCATGGGGAATCAATTGAAATGAATTACAGCTATGCCCACTTATACCCAGTTAGTCTTTGAGCGCTTGAAAACTGAAAATACATTGGTTCCTGGTTCTGAGTTGTATCTTGTCCTAGATCGCACTTGTATGGGGTGCCTGTTTCTTGGATAAATACAAAAACAAGTCAGGGGCACTGTGACTCTTGCTTTTGGAAAGTGTTTGTAATAATAATAGTGATGATGAAGATGAAGAAGAAGATGGTGATGATGTTGATGATGATGAAGAGAAGTATATAGGAGTCATTGGCTGATACACATCTCCCAGCATGAGTTCCATGGCTTGCAAAGAATTTCTAGTGCAAGGAGGCTGTTTAAAGATGGGGAGCTGGGGAGGAGATAGCCCATGGGGGAAGATTAAACCTGCCAGCATTGCCTTACAATTACAGATGCACTGGTCCCACCCACTTATAGTGGATTAGGCTCCCATATCAGGTTTTTTGTTTTTAAATTACTCTGTGAAGCTTTGGGGAAATATGTCTTAAGTATAATGGCTTTCTGCTCAGCAGTGTACCTCTGTCGTAGATGAACTTTCTCTTAGTTGTCTGGCAGAGCAGAAATCCTGTTCTCAATAGAATAATTTTACAAGCTATGGTCTCCAATAGTAATTCTGTCTCCTTTTGGCTGCCGAACTTCTCAAGAGAGTTGACTACACAAGCTGTTTGCCATGCTTCCTTCACATGGACACTGTTAACCCTTCAGCAGTCACGTCCAAACATGCAGAAGCTACTGAAGATGTCCTTAGACGTCACCATTGACCCTACAATGTCAAATTCCATCACTCTCTCAAAGTTCTTCCTTAACAATGATGCTTTTCTTCCCTTGAATCTTTGCTCCTAGGCTTTCTTTGTACATTGCCACTCTCCTCCAATACAACTCTTTATTTTTTTCTCTTCTCGCCTCCAAATGCTCTTTATTCAGATCCTCTTCTTGTTCATTTTATTATTACTATGGATGGTGGTTGCCTTGTTAGTGATGTGTATTGTTCTGGTAATTACAACATGTCTGAAAGACATTTTTTGCATAAACAATCTGAGCTAGATTCAAGTTTTCCAACCTTATGTCAATGCATAATTTAATTCATTGTATCTTTAGGAAAATATTAGCCACTGGATCAAAATAAAGACAAAATTGGCTGTTGTAAGATGATGAAGAGTTTTTGTTACTTGTGTGTCTAAGGTGATTAAGAAAATTGAGCTTTTTAACTGAAGTAGTTCCCTACTCCCTTGGAATTGCCATCACATGGGATAGAAAGGAGTGAGGAAATCTAACGGTTTCTCATGTAAACAAGCACCGTATCTTACTGACTTTGTACCCTGACTCAGTCAGAGTAGCTAAATTACTCTGTGATGAAACACAGCTTCAAAATATAAATGGTTAGCAATAGCAAAGATTTCTTTCTCACTTGCTCCCTAACCTCTGGGAACTGCCTGTGTCTGTTCCAAGACATCTGGATCCTAGGGCTCAGGCTCACAAAGAGCCTCTTTGGATCATGGTTACTTTGTGAACTCTAAAAAGCAATTTGACAAATGTCATGTCCTCACCTCTTCTCTTTGTTCTAAATAAGCTACATAAAGAAGCCTAGTATTAGCGGTATGGACAGTAATTTTCTTCCCATGATGAGAAGCACAGTAAGCCTAACAGAAATAGCACAGGGATGTGTAATTGCTCTACATAAATAATCAGTGAACATTTTGAATAACACAACTTAGCATGCCTTTTTTCTCATAATAACATTTGAAAATTGAATATTTCTTAAAATCACTGATGAATTGCATTTGCTTGTTGGATTTTTTCTTTTTAGAAATATAAAAATATAGGTGCATCAATAGCATGTTAAATTTAATGAAAATGTGATAGGTTTCAAATAAAAATGGATTCACACACTATTGCCAAATGTGTGGGTCATTTCATATTAAATGTTAATATAGACTGAAAGACCAAATGGATTTAAAGTCTGTGTGTCTCAGCTGTTAGGAGTAACTGAAAGCTCTCTTGGCTTACTTATTTTGATAAGGACAGTTAAACACAGATATAGAAGCATTTTTAAAAAAGGCAAGTGAGAGAAATTTATAAAGGGAACAAACAGAAAAATTAGCGCTGGAATACAATAGAAATATGAGAAATAAGCTATGCCTAAGAATGGTACCACAAATCAACAGAGGACAGCAGCATTATATATACTTATATATGTAGCATACACATGCACATTATATATGTAAGTATATGTGTGTATATAATGTGTATATAAGAATATGTGTGTATATAATGTGTATATGAGAATATGTGTGTATATAATGTGTATATAAGAATATGTGTGTATATATATATAGTATATATTCATGTATATATAAGTTGTGTGAGGACTGAGTCACTACATGGACAGAAACACAATCCCTGCCTCATCTTAAGTCTTGTGACAATGAGACTCCAGATATGTTAAAGATCCAAATAGAAAAGATGAAAAAAAAACATGTTCATTGTTAAGAATGTAAAAATTAAGTTTTCAAAATAAAACACAATCCATGCCTACTAGAATAGTAAGATTCTAAGCACTCGATGATAGCCTAAGCTTACACAGTTTAATCTCCTCAGCTAAACTCATCTACTGCATCTGTCACAGGAGACTCCAATTAACACTACCAAGTCAGTGATTGTGGTGATGAAGTCATGCTCACACACACACAAAGTGCCTAATACATGTTGCTGTATCCAGGTTCATGTGAGAGCCAACCAGTTAGATACGGAAACACAGATGACTATGGGCTTGCGTGGATGGATAAAATCATACTAAGTTAGTGTCAGCCCAGTCACCCCTTGGTCATGTTTGACTGCTTTGCATTTATAAATATATAAAATGCTATCTAGGCAGGTTCTATACTTGGTAGCTCTTGGAAAATTTTGTGTGCCCTTAAAAGTAGAAAGTTACTAATTCCTTGCAATTGAAGAAAGAACAGGGATGTGTTCCTGCTCGAACACTTTCTCTATGTTGTTCTTTTTGCTATATATATCAATTAAAGAAGGAATAATAAGTATGCACAAATCCAGACACAGAGAGAGCCCAAGTCACGCTGGTGGCCTTCCGTCATTTGCCCCTACGACTGTACTCCTCACCCAGCCTGGAATCCCTGCTCCCTTCTTCACTTTGCTGGCTGATCTCTTCCTACTCGAGCTACAGATTAAATGTCTGGCTTCATCCCTTCCCAGACTCTGCCTGCTAAAATGCCTTCTCTTTCATTCTGTGGCATCATAATTATTTCCTTTATAAGCTTATGTCATAACTTATAACTGTTAATGGTTTTCCTTCCATGTTACAAGATGTCTTGATTCATCAAGTGTTCCTAGTTTAATTTCTGCTACTGTATTAAACACCATGACCAAAAGCAATCTGAAAGGATAGAGCTTATTTAATATTCACAGTTTAGTCCCATCATCAAAGGAAGCCAGGGCAGGAGCTTGGAGCAGTAGCCATGGAGGAACGTCGCTTGCTGGCTTGGTTTTTCAGGCTTGCTCAGCTAACTCTCTTATACAACCCAGTCCTACCCCTCCTACCACATCAATTAACAATTAAGAAAATGCCCCCGTAGACATGCCCAGAGGCCAAGCATATGGAGGTAATTCCTTAACTGAGTTCCCTCTGCCCAAGTGACTGTGGATTGTGTCAAACTGATAGCTGACGCTAACTATGACAGCAAGACAGGGCCTGAATCTGTCTTACGTCAGCAACCAGTGCCACTCAGAACAGACATCAAATCCTTGTATAACTGAAAAAATAAATGAGCATGAGTCAGTATTAAGATACTTTCAAAGAAGTTAATCACAAAAAATGATTTTATGCTCACATATCTACAACAAGTAGATATGAAAGCTCAGATATAGTTATAGCATCCTGTTGATTCTTAGGTCATAAGCACAGAGACTGCCTTGTCTCCCAACAGGGTGTCTGTTATGCATTAAGTTTTCATTTAGATATTTTTGACTGATTGAATCAATTAATTCTACTGTGAAATCCTAAGCTATGAACCAATTCTACAAAGAATTCCCCTCCCCGCCTTCAGAAAAATTAGGATGAAGTAGAGAGAAACAGTAATTATAGGTGATTTAAAACCAGCATGCTACAAGAGTGATGTAATGTATACATACTTTCTGTTATTTTTTTTTAACAAGGGACCTGTTGGTTTACCTGGAGAAGTAGGAATAACTGGAAGCGTGGGTGAAAAGGTAATTCCTTTTGTTATTTTGTTTTGTATTAAGAACTCCCAGCTAACTTCAACTTTATTTTATGTTAACTGATTAGAACACACTCACTGTCGTGGTAGGGGACTAGAGGGTGGAGAGTTAGAGACACTAAGCACTTTTCTGTGTGTCCACACACCTATAGCAGAACATCAGAGTCCCAAAGACCCTTGGTGAACACACAGAAGCTGCTTGGACATTTCTACTCATGATTGCACAAATAGAGTGCCTCTGGCACCAGGGACCAGCCAGCCAGGTGCCCACAGGCTCAAATGGCAGCAACAGCAGAAGGAGGGTCCTGCTTTCCTTTATTGCTGATCCTGTGCGCTGGCAACACTTCAGCCTATATCCGTGGTCACAGCAGTAGCTACACAACTCAGTAAAAAGCCCGATGGGGCTCAGCCTGCAAATAGCCTTGTCTGAGCTGCTATAGCTTATCTGCTGTAGGAAGAACACTACTCAATATCTCTAACCCCCATTCCCAATACCAAGTAAACTGCAGAAGGAGCGTCTTCATTCTCTATTCCTCAGCAAGGAGGAACTACTGATTGGTTTTGTTTTCTCTCTGAGTATTTGATTTTGCCCTGTGCTTCTCTTATTGTGTATACCCTTAGTATCTTTTCTTCTGCTGTCAACACATACATTTTCTCTTTCCATTGTTGCTTAATCTGTTTTTTTCACTCACTGCCCACCTTCATTTAATTACTTAATCATTAATGATATTAACTTGAATAGCTTTTCAATTCTCATCTTGGTCTGTAAATATCTTAGTTCCTTTCTTTTCTCTCCTTAAGGAAATATAGTTGACATTTCAAGTTGGTTTTTCTGCTACTCTTAAATATCTGGGTTTTTTTCTATTGTTCTGTTGTCATCTACTTCCTCTCCTCTGAGTAGTGGTGGAGTTTGAGAGCTCAGGATAAAATTACCCACTAAGAAGACTTTAACATAATACCAGAAGGGATATCCCAACAAAGGCAAAAATATTTACATAGAAACACAAGAAAAATGGAAAGACAAGGCAATATGACTCCCACAAAAGTTAACAGTTCCTCAATAACTGAATCCAAAAATAATGAAGTGGTTGAAATGCTGTGCAAAGCTTTCAAAAAGTTGTTTACTTTTAAGAGTGACCAGTGACCTCAAAGTGGAGTCAAACAAACAGACAATGGGGGAAGACAGTCAATTAATATTTAGAGTAGAGATTTAGTAATAAGGATGAGAAATGTAGTAGATAAATAGATTCGGGGGAATACAGGAACTTTGGTAATAAAGGGTACCGTAAAGCAAATTTTTAAGCTATGGAAAGCACAACCATTAAATTAGAGTAAGCAGGAAAAAAAGTTCCACAGATTGAAAGTATAAATAAGGAATGATTGCATTCAGGCAGCAAAGGAAAGAAAAGCAGTCATGACTGTGAATGACCATGGCTTTCAAGAGCTTTGGGACACAGTCATGAGGTGAAAACAAAGATTCTCAATGTAGATAAAGAGCTGAACTATGCACTACAGGCACAAGAAATCTCCTTGCTCAAGCCGTGCAAAAAAAATTATTCCAAATATAGGGAAAGATGTGTGCATCCAAGGGACACTTAGAATCTCAAATATACATAAAAGAGAACGAAATTATAGCATTTGCAAGTAATGACTGGAAATGGAGATCATCGTGTTAAGAGAAATAAGCCAGGCTTGAAAGGCTAACCAAAGCATGGTTTCTCTCAAGTGTGGAATTTAGTAGGAGTAGAAGGGAGCCCACCAGGGATGTAGGAGGAAAGGGGAAGGAAACACAAGAAACATTAAGAAAGTGCGAGCATGTGGCCAAGGTATGCTACGCGCATTTTGGATATGTAGTGATAAAAATTATTACTTTGTACAATGACTCTATGCTGGTAAAAGGAAAATTTGTTTAAAAATTTAACACATTACCTCTAATGAATCTCCTAAATATGTTTAAATATGGCTAATTATGTATTTGTTTCTAATTTTTAAAGGGTAGGGTACCCTTCTGGCTGTAAAGATGTAATCTGAAAAGCAAACACAAAGTGGGCAGTGCAGAAGTATGATCAGAAAAACGAATCCATAATTCTTCCAGTTTTGAACCAGAAAACTAAGCTTCCAAATTACTCTCTCTTTCCTCGAACTCATTTACTAAGCATCTGTCCCTGTGTTCAGTCTCACTCTCATGCACCTCGTCTAACATATCCTCTCCCCTCCCAGGCTTTTGTTCACAAACTCCTGGGCTCTGTTAAATAATTTCCCCTCCTCTTAGGAAACCCTCTACACCTCTCTAATCCTTCCTGTGTGAGAACTGTTCACAGTTTACAGTTCAGTTTGCCTCTAATTATTTCACCTCTGCTAATAGCCAATCTATAGTTATTTGAGAGGAGAATGCAAGTTTAACTTTGTATGTAATATATGCTTGATGATTTTATTAGTAATATAACAACATACAGAAATAATTCAACTTTAATTGTCATTTTTCATTCTGATATTGTCAATGAGCTGAGATCTTGAGAATGCAAGGAATTTTAATGTGACTACATTTAGTATTAACTTTTTAGTTAAGGCTTGATTCCCACGACCCTCCAGAATGAGATCTGCAGCTCTGTACAAGATCCACAGACCAGGGAAATAATTTCATCAATTGTTCTATAAAGCTCATTTTTTCAGTACGCTTGATGTTTTCAGGAATTTCAGGCTCTGTAATCAATAAAAGTCAAAAGAATTCTCATTTGTAAAACTTTAGCAAGCTACATGCTTCTTACAAGAGCTTCTTTATCCATATTTTCTATCTTCATTTTAATAAGATTGCAAACAAGAGAGCTATTGTATTAGAAGATTTGTAGCTGCGAATTTAAAAATGCAAAGTTTGTAAGTTTCAAAGATATTAAAAATGAAGATGAGGTATGCATATAAGTTATGGCTCTGGTGGCTTCTATTTCTAACCTCAGATCAATCATTGACATAACTCAATGTTACTTTTTTTTCCTTTATTGTTTTAAAAGGGGGAGCGTGGAAGTCCAGGCCCAGTTGGTCCCCAGGGGGAAAAGGGAATCATGGTAAGAGTTCAATGATATAAAACCTCTGTTTGCAACAACCTACATTAAGGACCCACCTTGACCAGAATTAAAGTGAAAATGTTATATGGTAATAAATTTCCATTGAAATTTCCTTTTCAACTGTTTTCTATCCTAAAATGATATTCTATTGTATCAAATCCATGAAAAAGCATAAAAGTAAAATTATTTAGTAAATTATTTAGTAAAAGTATTCTATAGTTGTGGGAGAATAATTAAATGACTATAATTAGTCATACTGGATTAAAAAGAAATTTCAATTAATTTTCTGCATGCTCTTGTGCAAATAAAGTTCCTATTGCACATGTCCTCAACCTCTCTTCTACCACCTTTGACTATGAGGTTGTTTTTTTTTTAGCACTTTACAGATTAAACACCAAAAATTTATCTTATTTTCTTATATCATCAAGATAATGACAACCAGTAAGTTTTATATCTGGGTTGTATTTGTAGTTTATTAAATAGCCTGTAAGTATTACATGAAGTTAAAAGGATGACTATTATCCATTTTAGAACTTCCTCTTTCAGAAAATATATGTCTGGTGGCACAGAACATCACCAACAAATTCATTCTGCCTCTCGCTCTTTATTTTTAATTTCTACACCATCAGAAGAGCACCATGAGATTATTTTTAGTGATTTATAATTGGGACAGGTAGTAAACCTAGCATCTGTATTAAGTCAACCAAGTTCAAGAATCTTTACCTCCTAAGGCACCTTCAGAATCAGCATTAGTGCCATAATCCATGTGTTCTTTTTAAAAGCTAAGGGACTAATTGCATCCACCTTCCTTGGCTGTGGAATTCTCTAACTGCTCTTACAAGTCTGTAATTCGTAATATGCATCACAGAGCATAGCCACGTGTAAGATACCATTGCCCACAGAAAGAGGAAGTAAAGATGTCTTCCTGGTATTGCAACATGCAGTGCCACCTAGTGACCTTCTTTTCCAAGCAAGGACCTAACAAATGGATGTGCAACTTCCATGTAAAAACACCATTAATTTTTCTAGTCCTATTGTAGACTATTTCCTGGGCTTCATTGTGGGTAGGAAAGAATGATCTTATCAAGCTGTTGTTTTTGTTACCATTTTTAGTTTGCTAATTTTTTCTTAAAGGAAAATAATTGATTTTATGTCTTTCATATTTCATTTAAATCATAGGGCTACCCAGGTCCTCCTGGGGCTCCAGGACCCATGGGCCCACTGGGATTACCTGTAAGTATAGAACAAACTCTGTGATACTTTTCTTGAATGTCTACTTTAATTTAAATCTGTTGCTTTTACTGTGCTCTCTTTGGGGTCTCATGTAAAATCAGTCATGTATAAGGTAATGGAGATGCTTGTCACCCAAACTATATGAGCATTCTGAAATATTCCTTGGTATCTTGAATTTCCTTACCCCTGCTATGTATAGTAACCAATTTCAGTCTCTAACCTGAACTAATGTACATATATACACATATATATGTATATATAATCTTCCTTTTGTAAGAAAATAGAATCAATAACCAAAATACAGCTGAGATCTGAGGAATTAACAAAACACACGCATATTTTTTAACATTTTTTTAAAAATGCAAATATTCGCAAACAAACAGTCGAAATTCATAGGAAATGTGCCTTTGGTAAGTAAAACTTGGGACTTAAATATATTCCATCTGTTGTTTTCAGAAAGATAATTAAATCTTCCCCCTAAAGAGAGAACATTCACTTGCACCGTTTGACAGTGTTAGCATGAGTCTGAAGAAGTTCAGCCTCAGTGGTGTCAGGATGAAAGTTCCCTTTACAAAAATTATTTATACTATGTTTCATGATGCTTCTATTCTAAAAAGCAATCTGGTTTTCTGTATGTTCATAGACATATTGACTTCTAAAACAAGAAAGGCTAGAACACGGTTGTCAATGTCTTCATTCATATAAAAGAATGAGTAAACTTCAGATCCTGAAATTTAATCCATTTTTATCTACCTAAAGTTCACAATGAAACAGAAAATGTGGATTGTTAAATGAAAATCTCAGTGCCAGGACCAGGGTGTCTTTCTATGAGTGTTTGGTCAGGGAGGCCCCAAAGACACCCAGAACAATTCAGGGTGTTGCCATTGCGACATTACTCACCATGAAAAGGAAAGACCGGAGAATTGAAGACACCATGCATTTGGGCTGCAAGACATAGAACAATCAATCTCAAATGGACCAGAAAAGTCCCTGCTGGCTAGCTTTCATAGTGTTATGTTAGAAGGTGCTGTGTGGATTGCTGGTGGAGAAAAGAATCAAAGGTCTTGACCAACTCTAGGCTTTGCATGCTAGCAGGCAAACGGTACCCACTGGTGCAATAGTGGTATGGTGGTTACAGGGGAACCAACTGCTTTGTGATTGCAGCTGAGGCCTGCTGCACAGGAGGGATTTCATGTCTGGTATTGAAAACCAGGTCAAAAGCCCGCAGCTATGAAGAGCACATGGGGAACATTCTATTTTTGTTTGGCTAAATGATTGCATTATCAAGAATTGCCTTCTATACATTTATATTTGTGCTATTTTCTAATAAATCTTTATAGGAGACTTAATGTAACATTAAACTTGACTATAATATAGCAACTTAACTTCCATTATAAATTACTTTTGAGATACTAATTTAAAATCATTTATGACATTTTTCATGGGCTAAGAAAATATGCAAATTTTACACATGGGGTTATAATCAATATCTTTAATAACAACAAAGAAATTGTAACAGTAATAGCCATTGCCTCTTTTGTGGACCATACATAGCAGGCCGGGTTGACTGGCTAAGGGGACATCTCTTTCCTCTGTTGCTTACGTACATTCCTCCTAAGCACTATTTGTCCAATGAATATTAAACCCTTCCAATACATTTCACACAGAATTGACATTTTTCCAAAAAATGAGATATTTAAAAGCAGAACATTAGGGGGGAGACATGGTATTGATTGTTTAAAATTTATTTGTAGGGAGCCTAATAAATATCATTTTTAAAATCCATCATTAAAATGCATCACATAAGAAAGGTATAACTACTGCTCTGGTAAAGGTGCTGTGAGTTTGTTGTCTGAGATTTTTCATCTTCAACATGTAGGGTCTTGTTGGGGCGAGAGGAGCACCTGGGAGCCCAGGTCCTAAAGGACAAAGAGTAAGTACCACAGAAGTATGTTAACCTCAAGAGAGTTGCCTCATATTGATGTGTTTGACAAAGCCAGCTCTACATCTTCTAGAACCATGCTAACATTTGTCAGGTTTTTTGCTATTTTTATGCTATTAGGTGGACTACCTATAGTACCTAATATATATATATAT
>LOJH01059606.1:0-11240 GCA_001685095.1 Ellobius talpinus
TTTCTGTGCAAAATCTTGATCTGGCTTATTACTCCATGTGCCATTGTGTTTTTTTTTCTGGGGGTGGGGTTAAAATTTTTGATTCAATTAATTAGCTGTAATAATCTGTTGACTCTTATATGCTACTAATCTTTGCTACTTTCTTTCTGTCCACTTTGAGACAAGCAAAAACAGAAAGATCCCAATATTAGATTAAAGAGAGGAAGAGACTGGCAGCCTGTTGTGTTTCAATTTTCAGTAGTCAATTTTTTTTTAATTTGGAAGAAAACAAAGTTTGGTATAGAAGCTTCCAAAAAAGATGATTAATGTGCAGTCTTGAAAAATGAAGAGCTTCTGATCCCACGAGAGCTTTCAGGGATGCTAGTGTCTCCCCGTGGTTCTCTTAAGATTTCATTTCTTGGCACCCTATTAGTGACCCAAGCTGTGCCAATTGCCAACATTTTCAAATCAAGGTTGCTTGGCTCCTCTTCTTACTCATTTATTCTCATTTCCCTCTCTGGAGACCAGATCCATTTCTACACCAATATTCCAAGCCCATTGTGGTGGAGTCTAAGGATGCTCTCAGTTTTTCCACTTCGGCGAGAGGTGTGAACTTGCTCTCAAGGAGCCTGGGCATGTCACCTAAATTCTTTCAGCTCATTTTACTTTAACTTTCTCTGTTAAATGAAGAGGACAGAGCCCAAAGGAGATGTCTCTGGTTAAAGCATTTGCTGTGCAAGTGCAGAGACCTGAGTTGGGATCCCCCAAATGTCCATGTGGTAGTTCACTTGCAACCTTCTAGAGTAGCTGAATAGATTTATGGGGGAAAGGAGTTGAGGAAGACATTCAATGTCAACTTTTGGCATCCATGCATAAACACACATGTATGTCCACATCACATGAATACAGATACATACATGCACGTGCATGCGCGCGCACACACACACACACACACAACCCAAAAGAGGCAACTTTCCCTGTAGATTGATTGTTTTAGGAAATAATACACTTGTGACTCCCTGACAGATACTCAATAAAGCTATCTTCTTAGCTTCTGAAGCCTGATGAATCCAGTTTTAGGTATTTTTCTAAGTGGGGTTGTTTGAAACTCCTCTTCTTATCCAAACTAACCTCAAGATTAGCTAAGTTCAGAGCCTTTCTACCCTTGGTAGTCTGGGTACATCCTCAAGAAACTAAACCCCTTTCTGATGAAATTGCATGAGGATGAATTGTATCTCAAGAAGGGCTTGTCAGCATGGTCGCTTGGCTGAATAGATGTCCACACGATGGTATGAATCTGTAGAAGCTTCGCTCCAGCTTAGGGTCTATCCAGTCCACGGTTTATCTGGAAAACACAGGACATTAATGCTACCTTCCACCTTGAATGTGAACACTAAGCTCTTTCATTACAACATGAATAACAGCTAACACTGAACACGTGGACACTGGGCCAAGTCTGTACCCCTTCATGGTGCAGGGACTCAAGAGATTCTTCAGCTCCAGCTGGCTCAACTGTAGTCTTGTAGGCTGTAGTGCCACCATGGGAATGACTATCACACCATTTTTGGCATACTGTGTTGGCTGGAAATAAGTCATAGGTTCTGCCTTATTCAAGGTGAGAGGGTGATACAAGAACACATGTACAGGGGCGGAATCAGGAAGCCATGCAATTCTGCCTGCCTCATCCGCTACCTCCGTTCTCCACACTGTATGTTCAGTACCAGGACCCAAGCTCTTGCATGATTGTTCTGTAGTTGGCTCAGAAGACAGCAGTCTTCAAACCATGAGTTATGTGAGGAAGTGCCGCCTGTGTTTTCCTCTAAAACTGCCTCCTTTAAGCCCAGGGTGGAGGAACTTCTGTTTATGACATGGATCCAATGTGCACATGATCTGAAAGGGAAGACTGGTCAGAATGGATGCGAGCCTTAAACATACTGCCATGGCCTTTGTCTTGAAAAAGAACGACAGTAGAAAAGGCCACAAGCTAGTAGGTAGCAGAGTCAGAGCTAGCCAATGCAGCAGACATTGTCAGTCTGTCTGTCTCCCTTCCTCCCTCCCTTCCTTTCTCCCTCCTTCCCTCCCTCCCTTCCTTCCTTTCTTCCTCCCTCCCTTCCTCCATCCATCCATCTCTTCTCCGTCCGTCCCTTTATTTGACCCTCCCTCTTCCTGCTACATCTTTCTTTCTTCTCTCCTACTCATTTCTTTTCATATTAAGCAACTATTTCCTCTGACTATCTTCTCTTTTGTCCTTGATTCAGGTTAGGCTGTCTTTCCTGGCAAGTTACACAAGTGGTTGTATGATCGGGGCTTCACCAGGTAGAGAAAACCATCTTTATTGACATGGGGTCATTGAGACTTGATATAAACCCAGACTGGACCAGTGAGGTTAAGGGGCTAAAGTCTCACTAGGGGAAGTGACCAGCTAGAAGACAGGAAAAAAATAGCAGGAACACAAGAAAGGAAAGGAGTCCCTCACCTCAGATTCTGGCTAAAGTCTCACTGACAGTCAATAATTTCAGTTTAGCAAAAATCAAAATAAACACGGGGCCTGCTTTGTGATGCCAGCTATTCCAGACAATACAGCCTGTCCTGGGTGTGGGTGACATACCCAGTGACACGCAATTGAAAGAAAACTGATTTTTCTTCTCCTAACAGTTATCATTTGCATATAAACTTCTTGATTTGGAGCAAGGCTTTGAGCTGTGGTTTTGTCTGGTATGAACCCGTGCAGGTCTGTGCATGCTGCCATGGTCTTATTGGGTGAAAAATAATTTTTAATTAAAAATTGTAACTTCTAAGACACAAGAATTTTGGTTTAAGTAAAAATATCTGCATTGAATATTGCCGACTTTCCTTCTTCATGATGATATTTTAAATAAGGATGTTAAAATGGCAATGAGCCATGGCTAGTCTGCGCATGTGCAACCTTTACATTTCACCTTAGTCCTTTCCTGGCTGTGAGCTTGTCTTCTGGGAGTCTCATAAGCAGCAGTACAAACCTTGTTTATAGTCAGAGATGTGTCTGGGCTCCTTGGCACCCAGTGGGGCTCCTCTGCTCTGTGCTTGGGCTTTACCTGCCAGCCTGGAATCCCACCTAGGGGACTGTCCTCAATCTCCTCTACTAAAAGAAAACAAGCTTCTTAAGAACATTTCAAACATGACATGTCATGCCACCAAAACTGTATATAAGCCAATGTTGTGACACTTAAATGCCCCTTCTCATCATGAGCTATGTGTCCCTTACCTAAGTGTCTCCATCCCAGTGTCTTTCTCCCTTCTCCTTTTCTCTGCCTCCATGCTCAAATACATATTAAAACTTCCCTTAATAAATGCCAACTTTGCTTTAAGATGACACAGTCAATGAGAACCTGCTCTGGAGTGTCTCCTAAGGCTACTGAAGAACAATTACCTTTTCTCTGACAGGAAGCCAGGCAGAAGTAGGGTCATCATATGTGGAGTGTCAGCTTGAGCTCAAAACAAACACACAGTGAGATGTGGGGAGGGAGAGGTTCTTATACAACTGAATGTTTGCTATAACCATAGCTGAAGAGCACAAACCCAGGCACACACACACACAAACACTCAACATGTGTTCTTCTTCTTAACTCAACTGCTCCCAGAGACTAAGCAACAGTAGACAGAATCTCCTGATGTCTAGCTTGAGCATTACCCCTGCACCTGTGATTGTGCAAATTCTTGACATTTTTGCCATGAAGGTCCCAGCTTCTCCTGTAGGGGTGGTACACTTTTCTGTTTTCTCTGAGGAGCGCTCATCTTGTCCCTTTGGATACACAAGACCTTTCTGGGTCTCAGATGGCATGATACTTGGATGAGTTAACACAGTTTCTCCCCAAACCATACTTTTCTGACAGTTTGATATGTAGATATGGTGTATTTTGATCGTGTTCACCCTTCCTCCCTCTTACCCCTCTATAGCTGAGCCTTTTCTTTCCCCAGCAAATCCCTCCTATTATTTCCAAGTCTTTTTAATATAGCTTTTCTGAACTGGGATATGGCATTCCCAGCAACTATTTGGCAAACTTCTTTCATGAAGGAATAATTTATAGACTGTCTCTAGACCTCACCTGCCACCTACATGCCCCTCATTCTGGAAAATGCAGTAATGAGCTGTGAGCTGTATCTAGAGAGATGGCTCAAAGGGTAAGGTACTTGTAGCCTCCGGCATGTAGCTTGGCTAAGCCTAACAACCTGAATGCAATCCCTGGAGCCCACATAATGGAAGGAAGACACTGATTCTCATGGATTGTCCTCTGACCTCCATGTATGTTCCATGTATATCTAAATACATATGCATGCACACACAAGATAAAAATAATTAAAGAGCATAAAAATTCTTGTAATGCTTAAACATGCTAACTGCATTTAAAATGAGTAGCCTTGAATCTGCCACAGTGATGACCTGCCACACTGAATTGAAGAGTCAGCCTTCTAACACAGCTGTGTCTTCAGAGGACATGGCTGCAAGGCTGAGGAGGTGTCCATTTACTTTACAAGTCTCCACAAAGGAACAAGGACTAGGCAAACTATAAATCTTCTCAGGTTGTTATTGCTGTATTGAACAAAACTATATTTGAACTTGATAATCCAATTCCAGCATGTAAGGGCTGGCATCAGTCACTGTTTTCTGAAGAAGGAAGATACAAGCTTTATGCTTGCAGGCAGGAAAATGACTATGTGAAATCAGCATGTGGTCATGAAGGAAGAGTGGATTTTGGAGCTGTCATGCAGGGTTCAAATCCCACCTCTGCTGATAGCTACTGTGTGCTCTTGGGGAACTGAATTCGCATAAGCCCTTATGGCTTCTGTGTATACAGACTCCCCTTCTATGAAGCCAACCAGTCTCAGAAACATTTCAGGGAATTGTGTCTGTGCTTGCATGTGTACTATTTAGCTTAAACATCGATATCACAGAGCCTAAAGTCATCGGAGAAAAAGAGCCTCTGAGGAATTGTCTGAATCAGATTGGTCTGTGGGTATGTTTGTAGGTTATTACCTTCATTGTTAATTGATACTACAGGATACTGACCAGCATAGAGTGATTCCATCTCTAGGCAGGTGACCCTGAGCTGTATAAGATAGCTAGCTGGGCTGGATGTGGGTGATGCAAACATTTGATCTCAGCATGGGAGAGGCAGAGACAGGTGAATTTCTATAAATTGAGAGCCAGCCTGATCTACACAATGAATTCTAGGCTAGCCAAAGCTACATAGTGTGACCCTGTCAAGAACAAGCACAGCATGAGAGCAACAACAAAGCATGAGCCAGTAGCATTCCCCCACATGGCCTCTGCATCAATTCCTGCCTCAGGCTCTGATATGCAAGCCAGCCATCAAGCATCCTCCTCCATGGTTTCTGCTGTAGTTCTTAGGTCATGAAGTACGTTCCTTTGTCAGAGGTAGTGTTGTGTGCTAAGCAAGCCTGACTCAGGTTTTGCCCTGACTCCTCTCAATGGGGGACTGTGGCCAAGAGTTGTGAGCTAAAATGAGCCTTCTCTTCCCGAGTCTTCTGGGCAGAGTGGTTTAGACAGCAGAGGAAACAGAATTAGATAGATGTATCGATTATTTTCCTGTCATTATTCCTTAAGCAGTGTAATCAGCATTTCCATAGTTTTTGTATTAGATTAGATATTAAATGTAGTCTAGAGATGGCTTAGACAGGAGTATCTGTATAGGTTGTGTGGAAATGCTATGTCAGTTTATGTAAGTTTTATATATGCATTTACATATATAAAAAGATATAATGAAAACCACCATAAAACAAGATAGCCAGAAGGTTCAAATAACAGAAAGAAGGTCAACAAGAGAAAACAAAGAGCAAAGTTAGACGCAGAAGAAATAAACAGAAAATAAATAGACTAGTATGGAGGAGTCAAGAGATAGCCCATCCAATGGTACCCCACTGTTATCAAGTGTGTATAAAGAACTCACAATCTTAAATAGCAAAAGAACAAGAGCAAGTAGGACTGTAGAGATTATTCTCAGTGCTTAAGAGCACTTACTGTTCTTTCAGAGGACTTGAATTCAGTTCTCAGCATCCATGTTGGGCAACTGACAGCCACCTGTAACTCCAGTTCTAAGGGCTCTGGCGACCTCTTCTAGTCTCTACGGGTACCTGCACTCATGCACACAAGCCACACACAGATATGCATTTATACATAGCTTTAAAAACGAAAAATATGCATCTAATCAATAAAGGGGTAATGAGCTGAAAAGATACTTTTTAAATGAAATGGCAACATTTTCATTCATCAAGGGCATGTAAATCAAAACTATGTTGAGATTCCATCTCGCCCTCATCAGAATTGCTAACGACCATAAATTAAAAACATACAGTGCTGAGGATGCAGCAGGGAAATGAAAGCTTATGCATTGTTAGTGGGGATGGGAATTAGCACAACTGCTAAGGAAATCAGCATGCAGACGTCTCAAAACACTAGAACTTCCATGGGATCCAAATGTCCCGATTCTGGGTGTGGCTGGAGGAAAGAAAGTCACAGTGCTGTAGAGACTGGCATAGACATGCTTACTCTGTCACTCCACAATAGCCAGGCTATGGAATCACCTTACAGACCTGCCAGCAGATGAGTAGAGAAAGAAAATAAAGTTTATATACACAATGGAGCTTTATTCTTCTGTAAAAAATAAAAAAATTATGACAAATATCATAATTCTCTCATATGTGAAATCTAAGGAGCAAAAAGGGACATGAAAAGGAGGGAAATATTAGCAATATAGGAGGATAAATGGAGGGTATCAAGGGGGATGAGGAAAGGTAATATTCTAACTACAACCAAAATGCACCATAGATTTGTGGAGGAGTCAGTATGAAACCCTTCACCTTGTATAATCAATATACACTGATAATAAGTTTTAAGCAGAATGGTACACATATTTATAAAAACATCAATAATTGTAGCTAGTAGAGATGGTCTAACACACCAGCCTAAAGCAGGGGAGATCAAAAGGTTAAATACCATGTGATATACTGTGTGGAAGAAACTGACTTCAGATTAATAATATAGACAGGCTAAAAGAATAGAAAATAATACAGAAAGAAGCAGAAGCATATGAAGAGGCAGCCAGGTGTGGTGGCACACGCCTTTAATCCCAGAACTTGGCGACAGAGGCAGGCGGATCTCTGAATTTTATACAGGCCTGGTCTACACAGTGAATTACATGGCATTCCGGGCTATGTGGAGAGACCTTATTTCAAGAAACCAAAACCAAAACAACAACAACAGCAACAGCAATAATAATAGAGGCAGATGTGTGATGACAAATGGTCAGTGTCCTCGGCAGGTTGTGATTGCTGTGACCAAAAGCAACTTTGAAAGCAAAGGGTTTGTTTCAGTTTGCAGATGACAGAAGGGAAGTCAGGGGAGGAACTTGAGGTGGGAACCTGGAAGCAGGACCTGATGCAGAGACCATGGAATGAATGCTTTCTGGCTGCTCCCTTGGCTTGCTCAATTTTCCTTATTGTATACCCCACAGGTATACAATACCCACAATAGGTTGGACCCTCCCACATCAATCTTAAATCAAGATAATAATGTAATGACATTTTCTCAATTGAATTTCCCTCGTAGCTGTGTTGACAAGTTGACAAAAAATAAAATAGAATTAAAAAACACAACCTGGAAACGTGAGCAATATTAAATAAGTATGCACCTAACAACAGAGCTTCAAAATACATAAAACACAAGCTGGAAACCCTGAAAGGTAGAATGGCCATTTGCAGTTAAATCCTTTGACCTAGCTGTTCCAATAGAAGATAGAACTTGTATACTACCTTTAAAATGAATCAAATTGATATTTACAAAAAGCCCATTCTAAAACAGAATAATGTACTTCTCAAACATATGTACAGTTTCCACAGAAAGGACTATATCTTTAGTCAAAAATAAGTTTTAACAACTGTAATACAGTGGAAACTGTACAATTGTCCCATCTGAGCATGAGCAGGAATCGAAAGCTGGATGGTAACAGAACAATCTCCAAACATTTGTAGGTTGGATAAGAGCCTTTCTAAATAACAGATTGATCAAAAAGGAAAACTTTAAAAATATCTGGAACCAAATTAAAATAAGATAGAGCATATCAGGATATGTGGCATGGAAATACAGTAGTGTACACCATAGGGATTTGTATGATAATTAAAGGAGAAGAAATAAGCTATACATTGTAGCACTGAGGAGGTTGAGTCAGGAGGATTTCAAGTTTGAGCATAGACTGGGATATGTAGAAAGAACCTGTCTTGAGGAAGAGGGAGACAGGGGAAGTGGTGGATTATCAATGTTTTAATCATCCCCCAGGAAGAACAAAAATAATGAAAAGAAAAGCCCCTGAGAAACAGAAGAGTAATGCTACATTCTTTACCAGTGAAATAATTATAAGAGGTGTGATCGATTAACTCGATGGCAGAAAGGCAATGTAGAATCAATGAAACTGAAGATACTGTTGGCTCTTTAATAAAAGCTAGTGCATTCAATAGACCTTCAGCAAGGATCAAGTGGCCAGAGTTCAGGCTAAACAGTGCAGAGTACTACAGACCTTGAACTTGTTAAAGGGTTAATGAAGGAACTAGATAAATAACTCAATAAAGATGGCTGAGCACTTAGACAACTGAGAAGTGAGACCTGGATGGAGGAAGTACATTCCCCAGGGATGTATCCTTGGTAACCACACCTTCTCTGCCTCCCTGTATCCCTGGGGCCATTCTGTGAGCAGCTGTCTTCTTCCACATACTCTAGGCTGTGCTGCATTGTCTCAACAAAGCCTGGGACCAGTAGACCCCATCAATTATGGACAAGTGACATCTCTTAGGTATTTGTCACAGAAATTCAGAGATTTAATATTCTTAGCAACAAAGGGTTTCATATCTATTAACCAATGTCTCATCCCCTCCTCTCTTCTATATCCTGCCAGTCATACCGCTGAGTTTTCTCTAGACTTGTTGGTAATTTTAAGTTTCACATATGTATGGAGTTATGAAGTATTTATCTTTTTGTGTCTGGCTCATTTCATTTAATAGTGTGATCTTGGGACTTTCACTCCTTTTCACAACTTAATAGTGTTCCATACATATACTACATTTTCTTTATTTATCCATCCATCAGTGGACTCCTGTGTTGATGCTATATCCTGAAACAATGAAGTTGTAATACACATGAGGGTGTAGATACATCTTTAATATACGGGTTTGATTTCTATCAGATATGCAATGTACCTAGTAGTAGGATTGCTAGACCATAAGGTACTCTCAGTTTTAATTTTTAAAAGAAATTTTATGCTTTTTTCTATAAGGACTGTGTTAATTTATATTCTAATGAAAAGACCCCTTCCTCAACATTCTTACCAACATTTGTCATCTTTTATTTTATTTTAACCATTCTAACTTTTGTGAAATGATACTTTGGACTTCATAGCTTCAATTCAAAGCCTGCGGGAAAATGACATCTCAATCCAAATTCAAAAACTTGGGCAAAAAAAGTGAATCTGAAGAATCAAATAATTTGAAAACAAGCAATAGAGGTAGATTATTAAGGATACTACAAAACCATAATAATTAGCCCACTATGGAACTGACAGTGGGGTCAGTCTTCCTAGGTCAATGGAAGAGAGACCCAAACAGGGGGTCTAGATGCTCTGGTGGTTCGGGTAAATTGTTCAAGGTAACTCCCAGAAGAAATATATTCTCTTCATTAAATGACATCAAAATAATTGAGCACCCATCTGCAAAGAAAAATTGTTCTTGAGTTACACCTCATGCTTCATAAGAAAATAACTCAAAGTGGATTGTAGATCTAGATGTAAAAGACAAAAACTATCAATTTTCAGAGGACCCTTGCAAAAAGGCATTTGTGACCTGGGGTTAGGTAAAGCATTTATTTGACTTGACACTAAAAGCATAATCCATAAAAGATAAATTGACAAATTAGATCTTATCAAATTTAAAACATTTTCTCAGTGGAAAATTCTCTAAAGAAAATGAAAAGAAAAATTACAGAATAGCTGAGAGTGTCTGCACACTATGTATCTAACAGGAAAGCTCACAACCAGATGCTCTGACTCAGCTCCCAGGAGACAAACACCAAGTTCCCAGATGCAGAAAAACCTTCAACAGTAGCACTGAGTAGTTAGCTAGGCTTCTAGTCCCAAGCACAATCTCCCTCGTGTTGAGCGGGTTTGGATTTAACAAAGGAAGAGCTGCTGGTTGCCGCCAAGATGTGTATGCCACTACTGCACCCTCAAGATTATAGAGCTATGCTAGTCATCAATATAGCTCATAGATAAAATAGCCGGGTAGGGTTTTCATGTTGCCTTTCTCCTTTGGAAACTTGTATGGCACCTTCTGGCACCATGAAAGCTAGTCTTTAGGGAGAGGGTGTCCAGGTCAGTTCCAGTTCAGAGTTTCAGAGCCTTGTTTCTGAAGTACATGGTATATTCCACAATAGTGACTTGCCCTCCACTCTGAGGGATATCCAAGGGCAACAGCAATAGGCTCTATGTTTTGGGAGTCTCTTTTACAACCCTGGCCAACAATTCAAAAGAGGATTTTTCATGTTTGACAATGGGTTTTTTGCTAGTTGGCCAGTTGTTCTTGAAGGGAGCCAACCCAAATGTGGAAGTTCATTAAAACTACACATGTATATTTATGCATGAAATTTGTGTATTATCGGGATTTGGGGCTAATCATTAATAGTAAGTTTCTTGTGACTTTTTGGGACATCCTTACTAGTATTTTATCCACGTCCATTCCTCCTACTATATTTGCCTCCATCCCCTTTTCCCTAAGGAACTCCTCCTTTCCCATTTCCCCTATCAGATCACTTGTATCCTGCTGTTCCCCTTTAACCTCCTCCCATCTCTTCTCTATTTACCTCCGTCCTCATCCCTAAGGAGCCGCCCTTTTCTGTTGCCCCATCAAGATCACTTATACACTGCTATTCCCTTCTCTATTGCTCCCCAACCTCCTTTCCTGGCAATGGCCCATGGAGGAGAATCTACAACCACTACCTCACTAAAGCAACATAATTCTCCTGCACTTAGGCCCAGGGAACATTACAGAGGAGGAGGTGGGAAGACTGTGAGAGCCACAGGAAGTTTGCTTTGAGATTGTGTCCTAGTAACACCAGAAGTCTCCCCAACATGACTACCCAAGAACAAGAACAAGAACAAGGATGACAACACTACAGAAAACCAGTCAATCAAGAGGATGATACCAATGCACAGGCCAAACTA
>LOJH01059607.1:2699-13939 GCA_001685095.1 Ellobius talpinus
CCCTCCTTCCCTCCTTCCCTCCTTCCCTCCTTCCCTCCTTCCCTCCTTCCCTCCTTCCCTCCACCCCCTTTAAAGTTTTCTTTTATGTGTAGGGTGTTTTTTTCTGCATGTATGTTTGTGCACCACATGGATGCAGCACCCATGAAGGCAGAAGAGGGCATCAGATCCCCAGACAAATGATTGTGAGTGGCCATGTGGGTGCTAAGAATTGAACCCAGGTCCTCTGGAAGAGTAACCAGTGCTCTTAACTGCTGAGCCAGCCCTTCAGCTTCCTTTATTAGCAGGAACATTACCACCCTTTAGTCTTTACTCCTCCCATAACTGTGATCACCTGATCCTTGGTGCACTTGGCTTCAATTATATATGCTTGCAGGTAAAACCAGTCCTGCTAAGCTGTCCTGAAAACAAGATGACAAGACACATTCTCTGTTCAGAAGAACATTGGTGCTAGTTAAACTTTAAGTTCTTCTGAACAGAGAATGTGTCTTGTCATCTTGTTTTCAGGACAGCTTAGTAGGATAGGTTTTACCTGCAAGCATATATAATTTTTAAAAATTCAAATTATGATACAAATAAAATTATCATGGGTCATAAGGAAAATGCCACTTTGGAGATATGGGAAGTCTTGAGGATTCCAAGAAGACAGAATGAGGCAGCAAGATGGAGTCTTTGATCTCACTTTATCATTTCTGAGTTTCTTCCCAGCCCACCTTCTCAACCCAGCAATATGCTAAACGGTTATTCAGATCCCTTGTCTCCCTCCTACTTATCCAACCTTTAAGTGTGCATGAATATTAGATGTCTCTGTATATATTATGTAATTGTGTGGCTTTATATCTACTCCCAAGTGTGTCAACCTGTCATGGTTGACTGTGGCTATCCACACTTCTTTGTCTTTGAACAGGTTGTTTGGAATCAAATCTGTTATCCAAACGGACTGCTCCAGCACCTGGAAGATCATAGTGAATCCAGAGCTGTCCTGGTATCACCATGCCAACCCCATCCTCCTGCTGGTGATGTACTACACGCTGGCCACGCTGATCCGCATCTGGCTGCAAGAGCCCCTTGTAAGGACCTGGAAACGCTTCCTAATCTTATCTGCAAAGTACCTGGAATCTCTGGGAGATGTGGTTGCCAGTACCAAGCACCTACTCATCACTATTTCATCAGCACTGTAGTGTTTTCCACGTATTGGTATAATTCTGCAAGCACTGAGTGAGTGTAAATGCTACCTGCACAGATGCCAGCTCCCTGTCACAAGCACCAGTGTGTGTGTTGCTACAAATGGCAGCTGGTAACAATAATGAAAGATTAATTTTTATTTGACACTCCCTAATCCAGAAGGCAGTTTGCTGTCTGTTTTTGTGTATCCTTCTTCCCATCCATTAAATAGCTAAAGCATGAGTATTGTGCTTGTCTCATAGGTGAGGGAAAGGAAGTAAGAGAGAGAAGTGTTCTGACGTCACACGCTTGCTGGATGGTACAGATTGGATTCATGCCTAAATTTGACAGCAAAGTTAGTCTTAGAGACCATACAACCCTGTATTCCAATGTTCTCTGACACCTCTGGCCTCTATCGTAGAAGTTCAACTCTCACTGGTACCCATGACTTCCATTGTGAGGCACGGGGATTAGGACTTTCCCCTCAAGCAGCACGGAACACTAGCTTTTTCCCTTTAGGAATACTAACAAGGGCTTGACACTTGGGACAGGAAGATCAATACATATGTGGTTCCCCTTTTTTTTCTCTGTCTGCGGTTCTTTCTTGTCTCCTAGATGGCTGTGACATCTGTTTTAAGGCAGGCAGGGAATTGGCGCTCGAAAAAGGCGCCTTTCTCCCTTCCGCCTGCAGGGGGCACTGAGCATGTACGACGAACCCAGGCGGAAATGCAGCTGCATCTGAATTGCTGCTAGCCTTGGGCCTGGGAGCAGTTTTCACTTTTCTCTTTCCTGCTCTTACTCCCACTGAATGCGCTAGGACTGCTTCAGTTACCAGTTTCAGGAGACACAACAAAGAAACAAACCAAAATACAGCTCCCCCCAAAGTAACTGCAGTCCGAATTAAAACGGTGTCAATGAAATTGGATGAGGCACCTGCCTCCTTCTCTCCCTGGCAGAATTGCCACCTGTGGTAATTAAGGCCAGGTTCTCAGGTCTCATCCTCGTTAGTTCCATTTGCATGGATGTCTTCATGTTGGGGCCCAAATATTGAAACCAAAGTAACAGATGGTTTTTGTGAGGTCAAAAGGAAGGAATCATCTTGAGTTACAACTTTCTCCAATTCCTTTTTTAAATTGATCATGCTAACAAAAGTCTTTAAGATTGTATTGTTAGCTTCCTCCATAAACATATAAGCATGTGTATATACATATGTGTGTATATATCTATGATATATATACATATACATATATATATCAATAAAATTTTCACACAAAACTTAAAATGTGTGACTGGAGGAAACTACTTTTGAATAACGTCATGTACATCACAGAAATTAAGATCATCAAGTTATTAAGAATTCCCAGTGTGCTTATCTCTTCCCATGGCATTCCATGTAGCCATCCAGGCAATACAGTAGCTTGGTGACAGGTTCGTGTGATTCTCTGGTGTTAACGTCATGGACCGTCTCTGGAGCTGGGGAGACAGAGAAAGCTGTGAAGGCAATGGTCTGAGCTGTAGTATTGTTCCTCAGGCAACAGTAGTGTTCAAGCCAATGTCTGTGGGGCAAGTGGAACACAGCCCTTAGAACAAGTGTCAAGCATCGCAATCTGCCATTTAAATGGGCTGAGGCAGAAGAGCTTCTTGTTGAGGCCATGTGAGAAGACAAGAGACCAAACAGCAATTTCAGAATGCTCTGGCACATTTGGTGAAGAATGCCAGCCATCAAATGTGAGCTCTGAGGTGAAAGTCTACCAAACCTGTAAGAAAGGGGTGGGCAGGAAGAGGAGGAGGAGGAGAGCGTATCAGGAGGTAAATATCCGAAGGATGCTCCCCGTCATACATTGGGGTTGTTTCCCAATGAAGTCATCCTGACTTGAAAATACTCTTGTCATAAATGCATGTACAATGCACCTGGCCTGCTGTCAATCACAGCCTAACATGGACTACTCAGACCACAGAGCCTGAAGTTGCCAAAGTCATATATTACAAAGACTGTGTTATAATGGTGTTGCATCACTTCTTATAGCAAGTTAAAAGTGTTAAAAGTGATCAAAAGTACAGTTGCTTGAATGTTCACCTCTAGCTGCAGGTATTGTAAGTCAAAGCACCATTCTTACTGAATGTGTTATCACTTACGATCATTGTGAAGTGAAAAATGACTAGGTTGTCTCACCACAAGTTGGGACTATGTGTATATGTGTATATGAGTATGTGGCAGGCCTCTGGCCCCGGGGGGGGGTAGAATGCTTCCCTTGGGTGCTCTGCTACACACTGGACCCCACAATTGGGCAGTGAGCTCAAATCCACACCTTCCACTCCAATATGAGTTCCACAGCAATGCCCTCTTTACAGGAACACCTTTGCTTCAAAGACTCCCTAGTTTGCTCAGTCCTCTGTTCCCATTACTCTATGAGCGTTCCAGACAAATCAATCTTTACTAAATAATGGACTGGACATGTGACGCATGTCTGTGATCCTAGCATCTGGAGGCTGAGTCACGGGAATTGTGAGTTTAAGGCCAGAGTTAGAGAGCATAATGCTGGGTTGAAAAACGTTTTAATGGGAGATTCACCTGTGAGTGGCTTACACCGTTAACGGTGTACTCTTTTAGAAGGGCTTGCCCTAAGAACCAGCTGCATTGCTTTTTTATGGCGCAGATTAGAATACACATGGAAAAGCCATGGGTATTTCATGTCTGTAACATGTGAAGTTTTAGCAGAATCAGACAACAATCCATAGTGATGGTCATATGAAGGACATGATAGTGTTTTGCCATCACTTGTAGGAGAGTGTTGATCAAAATCCCATCTACGTCATACGCTCACTCTGAATACATGAGGCAAAGGGCAGCGGTCTGTGGATCTGCCTTCGGAAGCAGAGCTGCTTCCATGATTCTGTGTTTCAGGTGCAGGATGAGATGGCAAAGGAAGACGAGGGCACCCTGGACTGCAGCTCTACTCAGAACACAGCAGAGAGGAGGCGGAGCCTGTGGTATGCCACCCAGTACCCAACAGATGAGAGAAAAGTAAGGCACAGAGCAAGAGTGCTCTGCTCGGCTTCCATTTAGTTTTCTGCATCTGTGTTCTGTTGTTGAATGTGGGGTTCAATACCAGCGGTCAGCTCACATTGCTTCTGACTTATAGAAATAATATGTCTTAGGCAGCTATTTCCAAAACCCTCTGTCAAAGTCAAACCTGGAGCTTCTAAAGGAAGTAGTGCCCCATCAGACCCCAGAAGAGAACAATTTTATTTATCCATCCGTTTTACTGAAATACAATAATCCTAAAAAGAAATCCTGATTTTTTTAAAAAAATTAAAATACTTAAAACAAAGTAAGTAAATAAACTGTTAGCACTGAGAGATGGTAACTTATACTACAGTAGACTTGTTCCATGTGTCAAGTAGTTGGCCATCGTGGTAACTCCATAACCATCTGGGGAAGGCCCAGTCTCTGCCTGCATGTGGTTATGGGCCTCTTGGTTTTTTAGGCACTGGTAGGGCAAGTGCGTTGGTTCACATAACTCCTGAAATGTGTAAGTTATATGTCATATATCACTAGTGCCAGTCAGCTTGAATTTATTCTGGCTGGTGCAAGACCAAATTAAGAACCTGTTTGCAAAGTCATCGAGATAGATATTCTTGTTTTAAATGGGCCTGGCAAGTTATTCCCAGAATTTTAGAGAACCCAGAAGGAAACTCCGACAGAAGAGTTTCTTCAAGGCAGATGGGTTTCTTCAAGGCACACAGCCCTGATCTCATTGCCGGTGTCTTGTGAGGAAGGACAACACCATCGGGCAGATGGGATGCTTCCACAGGGCTGCTGGAATGCAACGTGGCACAGGTGTGGTGCACCATGGGACAGGCATCATGCCTGAGAGACCTAAGGGGTTGCTCTTGTCTCCCAGGTGTTGTCGTGCCTATTTCACCAAATGGTAAGAGAGGATAACTGGAGTATGTATAAACTAAGTCCCATGGTGTTTTGAGGGTCCCAAGACCCTGTCAAGGGAGAAAAGGTTACAATTATTTCTGTTCATATGTTGATCTTTGTGTAATGGCTAAAACGCCATGGTGCCAGACTGCAAATCAAAGCCCAAACCCCGAATATAGCAGTGATTGTAGAACTGCCACCACCTCCACCAGCACCAATGCTGGGTATACACAGAAAACAAAATAAAAGTCATTTCTCCCAAGAACCTTCTTGAAGAACCAGGAACAAAAGCCAAATACGACATGATGATAGTCCACACACTGAACATTGGCTCAATAAGATGACAATGACATCAGAATTCTTCCAGCCTGTGATGTGGTATCACAGTATCACAGCCTAAAATGTAGGTCATGTGGTAAAATCACACTGTTGAAATAGCTCTAGTGCAGCCTAAGTGTGTAGCGTGTATAGATTCCACTAGAGGTGCAACCGCATGATAGGCCATCACATCCATTTGTTGCTCGTTGCTGACTTCCTCAGAGCCACCTCTAGCCCTCCAAGCTTCATCCATAGCAAGCTGCCCCTTTGAAGTGGGTCGCTCTTACCTTTTATACCATATTTTTACAGCACCTAATTTTAGGTGTATAAATGATTTCTGTGCTTCCTCTGGGGCTAGTCTGCAGTGTGGTAGCCTGCCATCAAGTTTGTAGCTTAGGCATGGTAACCTATGCCCTATGGCGTGGGAATGGAACAGGCTGTACCTTTGAGGTTAGTGTTATTAAGGTATCACACAGAAGTGAGGTTGCCTAATGATGCAGTCCTCAGAATACGTCCAGGCATGAAGCAGCACATGCCTGTGTTGGTTTCCTTTGCTATTAACCTTGAATTACATACTTTTTAAACATGCATGACATAGCAGGACATCTGAATAGCATGCTATGGACAAAATCTGGGCAAAGTCCTGATGAGAAGTACAGAGTGTTCTGAAGCCGGCAGGACAAGGATCACTGTGTCCGTAAAAGTGTTTATAATCTCATGGTTTATGATTGCTTATTTGTTTGCATAACTGAACATCAGAGTTGGGAAATGGTTATGATAAACGATGACATCCACATCCGTTGTGTTTTGCACGGCCCTTCTAACATCCTAGCATCCTGCTAGTGAGAGGTTGGGTTTACATATAGAAACATGTACAAATGAAGATATGCTTTAAACTGCTTTTAGTTTACCAATTAACACGCTGTCCCGCCTTGCCTTTTGCAGCTTTTATCCATGACCCAAGATGACTACAAACCATCTGATGTTAGTATATCCTTAGAATTGTCATTTATGCTTATGTAAGTGACTTCAAAGCGGCAAGTGGAGTTAGAGCCTTTAATTATATTCGAACTACCTGTAAATTTCCATAACCTTTTCAGTTATTTTTTTCGGAAACCGTATCGGATTTATTACTCTAAAAATTCTGACGCGTGTGGTATGATAGACTGATTAGAATAAACAAAACATATTTATACTTCAAAAAAGCCCTATTTGGAGCATTGTTGTTTTGTGTGTATGCATATGTGTGTGCATATGTGTACCTGTTTGTGTATATGGGAATGCACACATATGTGTAGGTGCATATGTGTGTGTAGGTAAATGTGCATGTGTGTGTATGAGTATGGAAGCCAGAGGAGAACTTTGGGTGCCTCCTCAGGAGCTGTCCCCCAACTGCTGTTTTTCAAAGCAGTGTCTCTCACTGACCTGGACCTTTTTTAGTCTCTGCCAACTGGTCAGTGAGCTTTTTTGTCTCCCTAGCTCTGAGACTACAAGAACATTCTACCATGCCTGGCTTTCTTTGCACAGATTGTGGAATCAAATTCAGGTCCCTGTTCTTCACAAGCAGGCACTCTACTGACCAAGTTATCATTCCTAGCCCTATTGACCTGCCTGACTTTAAAACATCCCCATCCGTAGTTGCGCTAATTATTACATAAATGAGAGGTATTGCCTATCTGTATATTTACATTTATCTCAAATACATAGTGCTAGAGAAATGGGAGGGAAAGAATGCCAAAGTATTTGCACTTAATGTACCGTAGCCCTGCAGCTGGAATGTCTCACCAGAGACCTGAAGAACATTTGCTTAGCCCTGTGTAAAGTGAGTGGGGTCTGGAACAAGATGAGGGTGGAGACCCGGGGAAGGTATGGAGGACCACATAGCCAGATGGCTGGAAGATTACCATAGAGAGAGTAGACCTCGGTCAGGGAGGGCTCCACAAGCCCCTTACAGGAGTTTGCATTCATAGTGAGGTCAGAGACTGTCCCATGGTTTGTGGCAGAAAGATTGGGGATGCATTTTACTCTGACTAGTCTGTGGAGCACACAGGGTCCATCTTGATAAAAATATTTGGGGATTTATCAAATGGTTCAGCCTCTAATCAGCTTTTCATCCTGGGTTATGCATGGAGGAAGGCAGAGGAGTGACTGCAGAGAGGCCAGACCGTAATCGCTGCTGTCCTCTTTCCTTCTCCTCCGGCAGGGTCTGCTGGTGACGGTGAACGGCAACCCTGTGGACTACCACACCATCCACCCCAGCCTGCCCCTAGAGAATGGTCCTGCCAAGACTGACCTATATACTACCCCCCAGTACCGATGGGAGCCCTCAGAGGAATCCTCAGGTAACGCCTCCAGGGAAATGAACAGACTCCCTCAGGGCTGGGCTCCACTCTCTGTCATTCATAAAGTTGTTGCCACTTCCTGTTGTTTCCTGTGTAATTTGGTTCTCTGCTTTCCAGCAGCCTCTGTTTTTAAGCAGAGATATTGCCATCCATGACCTGTAACATTCAGTCTGTTTTCTTAGTGCTCTATTTACACCAGTATGCTTTGATTTCACGTTTGACTCTTGTACACAAAATAATTGGCAGGAGGGATGGGGGACCTTGAAAAATAAAATGTGAGAAAAAAAAGAATTTGAGCCTGCTAACTTTTGTGAAATAGGTCCTTGCTGTGCAGCCCTGCCTGGCCTGCATACACATGGGGCTAGCCTCAGACTTGCAGTAATTCCCTTGCCTGCATTTCCCAAGTGCTGTGATTGCAAACACGAGCAGCTTCACCTGGCAACATGTTAATTTTTTATGGCATTCAACCTATGTGTAAGTGTTTTATACATATGTGTGTGTGTATCTATCCATATGCTGGTTTTTCTATTAGCTAATATGAAGACCGAAAGTTTTTCTAGTTAATCTTTTAGAATTTTTTTTAAAGAAGATTATTTTTAACTACACTAAAAATAAGAGAAGGCTGGATGATTTACCCCCACCCCTGGTGAGGGGAGCCATAGCATAAAACAGGGAGCCTCAGAACATTGGCACAATACCCAGTAACAGACACTTTTAAAGGTAGGGGGCAGAGGAAGGGGACAAAAATTGCCAACAGCAGTGAGAAGGAGAGCAGGAAAACAACCCTCCTTATTAACCGCCAGCTCAGTGGTAAGAGGCCATTCAGAGACATACCCTGCTCTTTTGGCCGCAGATGCTCTGTCTAGCAACCTAGAGCAAGTGTCGTGGAACTACATGCTGAAACCCAGGCAGCAGAATATCTATAGACCGCAGAGAAGAACTTTTAAATACAAACCAAACAGTATTCAGGACGGGAGATATCTGGTCAGAGTCGGAGTCTCTCAGGGGATACAAAAGGTTCAGGAGCATGTGACTGACCTTAGGAAGGACCACACGGGGGAGGGGCCAACACTGATGGTTAAACCTATGAAGGTCCTGTCAGAGAAGTGACTGCCATTCCACACCACACACTCATTCTCTCACACACACACATACACACACATGCACACACACACGCACACACACACACGCACGCACACACACACATACACACCGTACCAAGGTCTTAGCTTACTGGTAATTCTCAGATCCATTTGATTTATCTTTTATTGCTGGGCATGATTCATGAATTTTACTTTAAACCTTAGTCTCATTCAACTGTAGTGTTGCAGAATTTAAAGGCACTGGATTACTGCCCCCAAAAGCCTAACTGCAGCCTGTGCAGAAGAAACTGAGTAATCACTGTTCTATGAGTGGTTTGTTCTTCCTCACGTGGTATAGCTGTTATACCTTATTAAAAGTCAAAAAAAGCATCTTGCTGATATATATCAATATTTAGTACTATACAGTCTCTCTGGTTCAGGTATCTGGTGTCACAAGGCCGGATCCTCTGGCTTAAGGTCCATCATCTGGTTCTGGTCATTCTTAATGCTGAGGCTACCTTCTCATCTGGAGGCTTGACTGGGGCAGAATCTTCCTCTAACCCTGCTTTGGAGCTGCTGCTGACCTGAGACTTGCCAACTGATGGCCAGCTAGACACATGAGTTCCTGGCTGCCTCGTTCTCTTCATTGGGAAGTTACAACACGGTAGCTGGTTTCTCTCTAAAAGCAAGACAGTGGTTGGTCGAGAGAAGATTCCAGAAGTGAAAGCCACACTCCTTTCAAACTGAATCTGGTTGGGCTGAGAATGTAGCTCAGTAGCAGACATTTGCCTAGCTTACATCGAGCCTTAGGTCCATTCCCCAACACCAAAACAAACAAACAAAAAAACAAAACAGAAAACCTGAATCCGGAAAGTGACAGTCCATCTCTTCTAGGGAGTTCTATTCAAGAGGCAAGATAGACAGTCGTGAATACCAGAGGATGGAATCATTGAGATCATCTTAGAGGGAACTCTCTATATTTCCTTCAGTGGAACTTTCCTGCTCAGCATTCCTGGGCCTTTATCTCCATTAAGCAGAACTCATTGCATCTGTTTCTCTTCTAGAGGCCATATTAGTTGGAAACACTTCCTAGCTCGGAAGACTCTGGCCAAACTACACACATGATGTACTGTGGAGGATGACATTGTGACAGATGTCAACTGTAAACAGAAATTGCTTTTCACTTCCCGGCCACCCCGACCCGAATAATCACACAAAAACTATATTAATGACAACACTGTTTGGCCAGTGGTTCAAGCATATTCTTAGCTAGCTCTTATATCTTTAATTAACCCATTTCTATTATTTTATATTTTACCATGAGGCTCATGGTTTGTTACCCCTTACTTCTTGGGTGGCTACATGGCATCTGTTTGACTCTGCCTTCTTTCCTTCTCTATCTCTGCTGGATTTTCTGCCGTGCTATAGTCTGCACTGCCACAGGCTAAAGCAACTTTTTTTTATTAACCAATAGTAATAAAACATATTCATAGCCTATCGAGGGGATTCCCGTATCAGTCAACTACATGCATACTTAGTCACATGAAGTGTTTGTCTATCTAGAAAAGAAAGAGGAAGATGAGGACAAGAAAGAAGGCTCCGAGGGGGAAGGGAGCCAGGAGGAAAAGAGGAGCGTGAGAATTCATGCCATGGTCACAGTGTTCCAGTTCATCATGAAGCAAAGTTACATCTGTGCCCTCATCGCTATGATGGTAAGTACTTGTAGAGGCCTACAGGGCACAGTAGGTACAGACCCCAAGCCTCTCGCCAGGGTAGGGACATCAGTCTTCCCTAAGCCACGACAGACATGTCTGGATATGTTAATTTTTCATGGGATCTTTTTATGTTATAGATTCCAAAATTATATCATCTTCACTTATCTTCTTTTCAAATGTTAATATGTTTGTCTCAAATTAGCTTATCAGGTTCAACTGGCTCCTGTTTTTCAAAGTTAAGAGGACACAGGGGGTAGTGTTTCTAGAAGCTATTAAGGGTATTTAAGGCTAATGTGAGCTGCTTTTATTTCTCTCATAGAAGGCAGTTGCCACACTATTTGGATGAAAATTTGTCCGTTACTTGCTATGATCACATTCTTACTGGGACAAGCATCCAGCCGTCATGATTCCCAAGAGCTTCTTTGCAAACTTTCCATTTATGCATACCTCCACCCTAAAATCTCCACCTCCAGCTTCAAAGTGGAAGATAAAGGATGCTCTAACCCCCTCCTTCCCTTAAAACAAACTGTCTTGGAAGAGAGGATTTGTTTTGAGAAGCATAGTATCCTTATTTAAAGTATAATTCCTCCAAATCCTGTGGCCAATGGTGAGAGTCTATATTACTGATGATGGTGGCAAGAGTTGTCAGGGGTCAGGGTCGGGGGACAGAGGGAGGAGAGACAGAGAGAGAGAG
>LOJH01059609.1:5131-16371 GCA_001685095.1 Ellobius talpinus
CATGTCACCATCATCATCTCACCATGTCACCATCATCTCACCATGTCACCATCACCTTTCCATGCTACCATCACAGCTCTCCTCCCTCTACCTGCAGCAGCAGCAGCAGTGGCACACAGAAGCTGGTAGCTTGTCCTGGTCGGATGACTGACCCATTAGGGCTGTCCTCCTAACAAGTCTGATTGTCCCTGGAGTCTCCATTTCACGCTCAGCCCTTCCTTCCCCTTACAAATCAGCTACTGGGAAGGCAAAGGCTGCGTTTTCATTGCTCGGTTGGGCCTGGTGGGAAAGAGAAGGAACCAAGCAATAATGAAGTGTTATTATTAACTCTGGACATTCGACACTAGCTGTCACAGGAGTGTGCAGAAAAGGCCATGGACCAGCAAAGCTTCTCAAAGGAAATGACATCAATCCAGGCAGAAGGAAGAAGGGAGCCAGCCAGGGAAAATCAGACAGACAGACACTCCTTGGGAAGAAGACGTGAACTGAAGATCCATGAAAAAGTCACCCTAGTGTTGAAGGATGTGCACAGTGATAGACTGCTTAGAACTTTTGATTGGGCAGAGCTGGAATGCTGCAGAGCTAGAGCTAAGATCACCTTAGGCCACTGCTACATCCTGGAACAGCTACACATTACCTCCCTCTGCTTTCAACCTGACACTCTTCTGACTATCAAGGAAAGCCTTTGGATGTATTAACAGACCACTAGCTTCCACCATCGAAAAAGCTAAGCACATCGCTTTTTGTTAGCTGCCTATCTGGTGACCCTGCCAGTTTATATGGCAAATGCACTGGCTCATGGAGGTGTTCCTGTTCCATGACGTAGCATGCCGTTCAGGGGCAACCTGAATCTGCACTCCGTGGCCATGGGAACTCATACCTGACTCAGAATAAACTATCATATTCCTTTTGAAGTGAGAGCTGTGTTTGTATAGAAAAAGAAAAAAAAAACCCAGTCAGCATGTATTGCTTACCTTGAAAACACATTTAGTGAATACATTGGCCCTGCCCCCTGCTGTGATGTGAATATTCTCCAAAATAATTAGTTATTTTAATGGGATCAATTTCTGAGATACATTAGAGCAGGGGACTATAAACTATGGCTCCAGAGCTGAATTCAGCTCAATAATTATTTATGCTTCATTCCCAAAGGATTATTTTGTTTTGTTTTAAAGATTGGGGATGGGTTGTATAATGGGGATAGTACGTGGCTAGAAAAGCCTGAGATATTTACTTCTGACCTTTGCAAAAAATAAAACAAAACAACACAAAACCAAAACATATATATCAATTCTACTGAGAAAGTGAATGATGGAGAAAAACAAAGACAGACATGGAGAAATGGGCCCAGCTGGAGCAGACACCTACATCAGCAGGTCCTCGGATGCATGCAGCTGTTCCTCACCCCCACCTATCCCTGTTCCTCTGTTCCCCCAGCCCTCTGGCTCCTGCCTGTCCCTGGTGCATCTGCATCAGGGGAAACCTGAGCACCCTGCCTTCTTTCCTGCATCTTTTCCCTCCACCCAGTCTGCACCCAACCATCTCTTCTCTTTCTATGCAGCCCTACAGCTACAATAGTATTTATCATAAACATAGCCCCAGCTAGTTTCTCAGATCTTTAAACTCGCCTTTCATAGCATCACTAGCACTGAGTTTTCTACAAACACAGATCATTATCAGCTTGCCACATTCTAATAAACTATAAACCCTTTATTACAAAATCCTAAGTTCTTCAGCCTGATTTCAACCTTCATATTCTCCAGTTCAGCTCTCAGGGTGGCCACATGGCAGCTCTCATATGATGCTGACTCTGTCCCCTTAGGATGGACTTTTTGGCTCGTCCCCCCCTTGATCTGTGTGGTTCAGGACCCTGATCAAATGGCCTCTAGAGAGCCTTCTGGTTCCCAAGTCAGGATGTTTGCACTTACTCAAGGTGACCACACTGAGCAATTGCATTAAAGTTATATAGTCATTAAACTGTCTCTTTGAAATTTACCAGTTTATTGAACAAATATGTGTACAACTCAGGTCTATTAAACTTATTTTGAAAAGAAAAAAAAAACCCAAAACACCAGAGAAGGGATCTCCAAGCATTGTTTCTACCAGTGTAGATGAGACTCTGACTCATATGGCTGGTGCCATTTATTCTGTGACACATGAGAACTTCTAGACTTCACCCTCTGGCATCAGGAGGCTGTTGGAGCCCAAGGAGGGAATGAAAGAGGATGCACGCCCCTGAATATGGTGGGCAAAATGATAAGAAGCCAGAAATATGCAGGCCATTCCAAGCTATAGTGATTTCAGGTAAAAACCTAACTCTATGAAAACAAAACCATATTGTCCTAAGAGTGGCTCAAACAGCCTTGTTGTGTGGTTTCTAGAATAAATGAACAGACCTAGAATTCAAATTTTAAAATTTACTTCATTATCACTCAAAACAAGGGGAATGGAGCTGCCACAGCTGCCCTGCATTTCAGTATTCCCAGCCAGCCCAGTCACTGCTACATGAGACAGAACTGCCCAACTGCCCTCATCAGGGTCAGCTCATCATCCAACCAACCTGCAGACATGTCAGAAAGGAATTCTCATGTTGATTGTCACTGAGATGCTTGAGTTATTTTCACACAATAGTTGAATACCCCCCTGCCCCCCACAGGACAGCGTATCTCTGTGTAGCCTTGGCTATCCTGGAACTCATTCTGTAGACCAGGCTGGCTTTGAGCTCACAGAAATCCACCTGCCTCTGCCTCTGAGTGCTGGGATTAAATGTGAGCACCACCACCGCCAGAAACAATACTGATTTTTATGTTTTTCTTTGCATGAGAACTTTCATAGTTTGATGGTATAAAACTCTGCCTTTTGGAGAAAAGAACAAATAATCACATTTCCTCTTATCCCTTTCCTGCCTGTCCATACCAGCTTGATTCAAAGGACAGAGGTGACTAGTTTCTTGATTCAAAGGACAGAGGTGACTAGTTTCTTGATTCAAAGGACAGAGGTGACTAGTTTCTTTTTTTCTCATGCTTAAGTTTTTCAAATGTTCTTTGGGTGCATGATGTGCCAAGTTCATTTCTTGGATTCTACTGTGGTACAGGATGGCGTTCTGCACCTTCCAGTGCTTCATAAAGTGACTGGAAACGCAGAGTGATGTTTACTGTCTGGATGCCATCTAGCTCAAAGACTCGCTCTCGACAATTCCAATTTAAGCAAAGGCTTTGGAGAATGAGAATGAAGATGGAAATAAAAAGCTCGGGAAAACTGACCATCACTACCTGAGTTGTAAACACAAATCTTAGCTATCTGTGAAACAAGCTAGGATTATAAATGCCACACATAGTTTGCTTAAGAAGTATTCACCTTTTAAATATCTATTAAGAAGTCATCGCTAAGCTGCGAGTTTGCAACTGTAAAGCCATATGTCCAGTTTCTTTATAAGGACACCGTACTGCCCACAGCTTTGGATGCCAAGGGTGGAGAGACAGGTGAAAGGACAGATTCAGTTTGTCCCCATGTACAGGTATCTCAGTCACGTTAACTTAGCTTCTCATTTAACCTAGGCGTGATTTGAGGGTCACCTGCTTTAGTTATGTTAAACGCCTATTACATGCGCAGCTCCAGTGCAGCGAACTGGGCACCTCACTCGGAATCTGGCAAGATGATCATGAGAAAGGCTAGACGATGAGGGCTTTCCGACATGCGGGAATTCAAGCTGGCTAGGGAAGAGGACACTGACTTTGGCAGGAGAGAGTGTGATGAGGATTTATTCCTGACAGAAGAGATGGAGGGCAAAACTAGCGTAGGCATTATGCTTAGGTCAGGGAGCCGGGCCCAGGGAGCTGGGCCCAGGGAGCCGGGCCCAGGGAGCTGGGCCCAGGGAGCCAGACACAGAATGGTTACTTGTGATTAAAAAAAAAGAGGAATAAAGGTGCAGTGGATTAAAACACCTCAACTCCTCTAAAGCCAGACATGCACTTGCACTGACAAGCTCTCACGGTGCACACGTGTGTCCTGAGTCATTCTTCAAGCTGGAGTCAAGCTACTAGACGCAGACCACGCATTCAAAGCAAACAGACAAGCAATGATAGGGTTTACACAATCCATTTCTCCAAGTATCATTGGAAAAACCTTTTTGGCAACACTTTTACAGATATTCCTATATATGTATGCATATTAAAAATTATTTTAGATTCACTTATTAGTCTGTATGTAGATAAGTGTGGGCATCTCTGTGCCATGGCACTCGTGTGTATGTCAGGGGCTCAGTGTGGGAGTTGGTTCTCTCCTTCTAGCATGTAGAGCCCAAGGATGGAATTCCGGTCCTCAGACTTAGCAGCAAGTACCCTGACCTGCTGAGCTATCATCGGCCCAACATGTACACATATTTTTATAAAGTGTATTCAGAGATTTTGCATGAGGAAGAAAACCAAGGAAAGCCTCCCAGCCCTCCTCACCTTCTGTTGAAATCCACCTGGATGGAGTGATCAATTACAAGGTCAGCGGGACAGACAGGGTTTATCTTCTCTGGATTTCCTCCCAGCTTCTTCACAGCATCACGCATTGCTGCAAAATCAACCACAGCTGGCACACCCCTAAGGGAAGAAAGAGGCAAGCAGTAAACAGCCGTAAGTGTGTGTGACTGGATTTGGCACCATCTCATCAGAGGTGCTAGCAATGGGTGACTTAGGAAAAGTGTAAGTTTCTAAGCATATACCTTTGAGCATAAATCACACAGGAGGTAAGCGGTATGACTGAGTAGAACTCCATTGGTAAATTAACTTGAATACAAGAAACCATGGGGAAGCCGGATGTTTACACCCAGGAACCCTGATTGCTTCCAAGATCACCCCTGCAACTTTGGACCAAACTTGAAGGAGTAGATATACCTTGGAATAAGACTGATCAAAGAAGTAAAAGTCTTTATAATGAAAATGTCAAAACACCAAAGAAAGAACCTGAAGACACTAGAAGATGGACCTACTTCCATACCCGTGGGTTAGAAGAATCAGTGTTGTAAAAGTGGCTACATTACCAAATCATCTACATGTTCAATGCAATCCTCATCAAAATTCCAATGCTATTCTTCACAGAAATAGAAAAATATAATGTGAAAATCCACATGGTTGCACAAAAGACCCCAGGCTGCCAAAGCAACCCCTAGTGTCTTAGCTTCTTTTCTCATTGCTGTGGTAAGTTATTGACAAATGCCATTTACTAGGGGAGAAAGGGCTTACAGTAAGTAACCCATGGTCCTCGGTGTAGCCCTTCACAGTGGGGCAGTCAAAGCAGGAGCTTGAAGCAGCCGATCAAAAAGACAGCAAAGAACACTCGCTTGTTGGTGCTCAGCTCTCACACAGCTGTGCACTCACACAGTCTGGGATCCCTTGCCTAGGGAATGGTCCTACCCATGATGAAGACAGGTCTTCCCTGTCATCATCATAATTAATGTGGTCAAGACAATCCACAGACGTTCTCAGAGACCATCCTCCCAGGTGAGTCTAGATTCTGTCAAGCTGACAACAGCAACCACCACACTGAGCAAAAAAAAGAATTAATACTGGAGGTTTCATCATACCGGATCTCAAGTCATACTGCAGGGCGATGGTAACAGCCCTGCCCCCCAAACAGACACGTAGATCAATAAAACACAATGGGGACCCAGATATAAATTCACAAAGTGCTGCCCCCCTGGTTTTTGGGAAAATGCCACTTTACATTGGAGAAAAGATAAACAATGCTGGGGAAACTGGCTGTCTACAGGAAAAAGAAACCAGGTCCTGACATCTCACCGTGCACAAACACCAACTCCAGATGGATCAAAGACCTAATGTAAGACCTGAAACTCTGAAGTCATTAGAAGAAAAGTGGGGGAACCACTTTAAGATTTAAATGTGGGCAAGACATTTTCCAGTAGGATTCCAGTCTACCCAGGAAGGAACTGAGGCCAACAGATGACAAATGAAACCTCCTTAACCAAAAAGGCTTCTGCATGCTAAAGGACATAGTTTATTAAGTGAAGAGGCAGCTCACACAGCAGGAGAAAATCTTTGCTAGCGATACAGCTGACAAAGAACTAACATCTAGAATGTACAAAGGTCTCAAAAACTAAACCATCAAACAACCCAATCAATAAACAGAATAATAAAACAAAAAGAGTTGTTAAAAGATGAAATACAAAGGGCCAATAAACACATAAAAATGTGTAATTCCTCATGAGCACCAAAGAAAAGCAAATCAAAATTACACTGGGATTCCATTTCACTCCAGTCAGAAAGGCAGTCATGAAGAAAATTTTTAGCATATATTGAGGTCATGGATGAAAGGGACACAGCAGGTGGGAATGTAAATTAGTCCATCCACAATGGTAGTCAGCACTTTAAAAGTCAGATTTCTTTAAAAATTCCATGAGTTTTAGATGTCCCATATACCATGTCCCAGCCATACCCTCCTGGTAACTAATTATCCAAAGGCTTCAAGCCAACACATCACAGAGACACTGCACTCCAGTGTCCACTGTGGCCCTGCACCAGCAGCTGAGTTATGCACCCAGCTAGGTGTCTAAGAAAGAGCAGTGGATAAGAACAGCATTACACCACACACAGTATGACCATTTAGCCCGAAAGAACAAGATGAAATCGTGTGCAGGAAAATGAATGCTACTGGAAATAATCTATGGAGCAAACTATGCCAGTCAGAAAGACAAATATATGCCCTCTCTCATTTGTGGTTCCTAAATTTTTTGTAGATATAAAGTTGTCTATGTGCATATCACATGAGAGTAGATGTGAGGCTGTTTAGGAGAGCAAAGCGGACTACAGGATGGGGAGGGATAAGAAAAGGAGCAGTGGGAGGTATGGGGACAACACGCTCAATGGACATTACCTACTACCTGAAAATTCCCTTATGTAACAATGGACCATCTACAAGGATTACACACAATTTAAAAAGAAAAAAGTAGTAGTTAGAATTCAGAAGAATGGGCTTCCAATCAAATTTATAATAACTGAATCAGTTCTTCTATTTAAAATAAAAAGTCCAGGAGCTAGAGAGATGGCTCAGCAGTTAAGAGCGCTGCTCTTCCAGAACTCAATTCCCAGCACCCATATGGCAGCTCATACCTGAGTGTAACTCCAGTTCCAGGGCTTCTAACACTCTTACACAGACATACATGCAGGCAAATCACCAATGATCGTAAAATTAATATATATATTCTAAAAATTAATATATATTCTATTGACGTTCTTACACAGAGAAACTGGATCCACCAAGGGAGTGGAAGAACATCATTGTAAAATGGGACGATTATGTCTGAGCAATTGTGCCATAACTGGTAGCATGAATTCCAGAAGTGGCAGACTGCGAGCTGAGGGTGACAAGTCAGGCCTCATGAAGCGCTCTTCTTCTCTCCTCACAGACAGCACAGCTGTGTGTGGGCATGGCAGCCTAAAACTGGTCCTGTACAGAACCCGCCACAAAGCCCTCCTGCATGCTGCCTTCTACCCACCCCAGGGTACTCAGGCCTCAGGCCCGGGTAGCCCTCTCAAGGCGAGCAGGGACTGCTGGAGACACAGCAATCTACTCCTGTTCCAGGGTAAGAGTCTCTTGCTTTCCTTTGGTCTCCCGGATATCGGGGATACCATTTTTGTTAAAGTATGAACTCTCGCGAGAGGCTGACAGGGAGCTGGGAGAGGGAGTGACAGGCTCACGTGAAGTCTTGCAGGATGACGCGGGCCGGTTTAAAGGGCACTTCTATGTTCTTGTGCTGCATGACATTCCAGTTCAGGATGTTTTCAATGTCATTCTTCTTCACCAGAAACTCATCGCAGTTCCGAATGGCTGCCTCCAGGAGAACTCTGATGGAAAACGGCAGGTGCCCTGCGAGTAAAGGCAGAAAATGTTAAAAACAAACCGGATACCTCTTGTTCAACTTCCTTTAAAGCCAATCTGTAGATAAACGTGACACAAGACATCGGATTCTTCTTCAAATAGGGAAAGAGGGTAAAGTGATTGACAGTTTAAAATACACTTATGGTGAAAACCATGTACAGGGGATGGATTTCAGAGACATTGGGAAATTGAAAATACTCAAAGACGAGGCTAAAAAGTTATTTTATTTATCGATGTTAAATGGTTGCTTATTTTGAATTCAGTAACAGAAAAAAGTTCCCATTAAGTCACCGCAGTTCACCATCTGTCTGGACTCTCACTGTATGGTATGTCTCAAGCAATATGAGATAGAATAATATTTCTTAAGAAACTAATTCCCAAGAAATGAGAAAATGACCCATTTATACTTAAACATCCTAAACACAATGTAGCATGGGCACTGTATATAACCAATAATTTATTTAAAAAATCTATTTTACTTACAAAATAAAAATTCTATCTTGAAATATATGAAAATTACTACTACGAATTAGAAAGATAGGAAGATGCTTATTTGAAAGTGTATGTGTTTGTGTGTTTCACCTACATTCACCCATTGTCTTCTATGATCTCTTCCAGCTGCCCTCTCCCAGGGAAATTAGCTTTATATCAACTGTACAAACATGAAATCAGCTGCTAACAGAGCAAGTCCATCACAGAGTGATACACCCACCATATCGTGAGTCTTCCAATTTCTTCAAATTGAAGAATCTCTTTCCTGGTTGTGCAGGGTCCAAGGGTTCAGCAAGGTGTGCAAATGGGTTCTTCATGATTGATGGTCACGTGTCCCTGAAAAGCAAAACAATTGGGAGGGGTTAAGGGAAGGGTAAATTTAATCTTTTGATTTGTGTATGAAATTCTCATAATTTAGTAAAAAAATTTTTTTTAAATAAAAGATGACTTAGTTTTTATTTTGGAAGCTGGGCCCCTTGTAGAAATTATGGTACACATTTACATAAAAAATCAATTATTAACTTTTAAAAATAGAAGGTGGGTTGGGACTTAAATCAACACAGGACTGATAGTCTCAACAAAATGTGTTTCTGGTGACGCTACCATGTCTGAAAGCTAGCACTGGCTTCTCAAAACAACAAACAGCCCAAGCATCTTCTATCTTACTTCAACAGTCTTCCAACATTCTTCCACAAACCTTATGTAGGAAAAGGGGAAACAAAAGATGCATATCACAGCGAGTCTTGGCCATATGAACAGACCTTGAAGCTGGACTCATCTTCCAGCAGTGGCTAGAAGTCACACAGGTGAGTGGATTCATTTGTATCAATCTTGGATCCTTCCACCTCTGCCTTGGTACAGCCAGGACAACTGGCAGGACCATATCAAGCTTCAACCGAAAAAGTAGGCACCAGAGAGCCTGTTTTCCGAAAGTGCTCTATGTGTTTCTAATTTTAAAATCTCTGCAGCAGCTTTAATAATCTTGAACACCACGGCTGGAGGTCTTCCTGCTTTGTCTTGGCATCCGATGGTAAACGGTGTGCTGACACAGGTGAACCATCTCTTGCTCACCCTCGTTTTCTCTTGGGGCTTCAGATTGGGCACCAGCTCCCAGCACAGGTTTGCGGGACCAGCTACCCCAGCTCAGGAAGACATTATTCTTGGCCCATCATACATATAAATGGTGCTTTCATTTAACAAGACAACTGAGAGCAAAGCACACCGAGGAGGGTTTCACCCTTCAATCAATCTAGTCTCGAATATTTTTATTAACTTTTATTTTATGTGTATGAATGTTTGCCTGCATGTATAAATACATGTCCACTGCTTGTGTCTGGTGCTAGAGTGGGTGCTTGATTCCCCCACAACTAGAGTCAAGGCCAGCTGTGAGCTGTCCTGTGGGTGCTGAGAACCAAATCTGGGTCCTCTGCAAGAATAGCAAGTATCCTTAACCTCTAAGCCATCTCTCCAGTCCCTCTCCAATATTTTTATTTGAAATATAAAAACAGCATTTTCTATGCTTATATGAGTAAATACCATCTAGTCAATACATTTATAGAATGATCAATATGCCAGGATGACGTTACCACACAGGATAGAAATGTTTGTGAGGATGCAAAGCATGGGCATCTGTAGACAGTATTCTTCACTCAGGACACGAGTCCCGCTTGTGACGGGTTACCTCAGCAGGAAGACTTGGCTTTTATGTATCATTTACAGTTTAAACTGTGAGCACATACAAGTTAAAAAAAAAGTTACAAATTTTACGAGAAACAGCTATTTGTGCTACCCAAAGTTTGAATTACCTGAAGTTCAGGACAGGATACTATTTGAACTATCCAAAGTTCAACACAGAACTAGTATGCCCAAACAAAAAAAATCTTAAATTTAAATAGACTGGAAACCTGTAACTTTTTGTGTACCAAGAGGATGCCATAGATTTCATAACTGAACTCGCATGATTGGGCACAACTAAAACCAGGTATGCTAACAAATAATGCACAAGATTAGCTTTAGATTTATGTGTGTAAGGGGCATATGAAGCATAAATAAATGAATTTCATATTGAGACTTCATTTCATGACTGAGATCTAATTGTGCACATGCAAATATTTAAAAACTCAAAATATTCTTAAATAAAATTTTGACCAGGGTCTCACTATGTAGCCCTGGCTGGCCTGGTAGTCACCATGTAGCCCAAGGCAGGTAGCTTTGTACTTTGGCCAGCAATCCTTCTTTTGACTCCTAGGTATTGGGATTATATGTGCGCCACCCTGCCCAGGTATAATGTAAAGTCTGAAACATTTCTGGTCTGAAGCATTTTATAAATGGACTAGGCAGCCTTGGGGAGAAGCAGTTAAGGGTTACCAACAACACATCAGGGACAAGGCACACTGTCTTAGGCTGGGTTTTTGGTGCCGTGACGAACAGCGACCAAAACTAAGTTGGGGGAAGAAAGAGCTTGTTTCTTTCATCTTACAGCTCTGAGGTCATGGTGCATCACCCAGGAGATGAGTGCAGGGACCTAAAGGAAGGACCTTAAGCAAAGGGCAAAGGGAGTACTGCTTACTGGCTTGCTCTCCATGGTGTGCTCAGTTTGCTCTATTACACACCCCCAGGACCACCTGCCAAGGGATGGCATCACCACAGCAGCCTGGGCATCCCCCACAATGACTGTTTGTTTCTGTGTAACAGCCCTGACTATAGTGGAATTTGCTATGTAGACCAGGCTGGCACTGAACTCACCTGTTTCTGTCTCCTAAGTGCTGGGCTTAAAGGCATGAGCTACCACTGCCCAGCAATAGACTTGCCTACAGGGCTGGAGAGATGGCTCAGCGGTTAAGAGCATTGCCTGCTCTTCCAAA
>LOJH01059611.1:359-11240 GCA_001685095.1 Ellobius talpinus
TCACTATGTCCTCATTCCTCCATTTTTGAATGGAAATGTATGCTCTGTGCCATTGTTAAATTAGAAGAATGAAAATGATTTTATTTTACAGGGAGTTGTACTTAGGAGACTACCTTGAGTCTAAGATGAGACCTTTAAACACTGGTATAATTATTAAAATCTCTGGGGATTTTTCAAGTTGTACTAAATGCATTTGCGTCATGAGATGGCCATGCGCACATGGAGGCCAAGGACAGAATTTTATGGCTGAAATGTAAAATGTCTCCCATAGCCTCATGTATTGAATACTTGGTCCCAGCTGGTGGTGCTGTCTGGGAAGGTTAGAGAATCTTCATTGGTGGAACCTTGCAAAAGGAAGTGTGTCCCTGGGGGAGAATCTTGAGGTTTTATAGGCTGGCTCCTGGGTAGCCCGTGCCCCTGCAGCCATGGTGGACTGCATCGTCTCCTAAACTGTGAGCTGAAATAAACCCTTCCTCTCCTAAGTTGCTTTGTCAGAGTGTTTTATCGCAGCAGCAGAAAAGAAACTGGTATAGGAACAGAAAAAGGAATCCTCAAAGAATTTGCAACTGAAAATGTAATGTCATATTATGAAAATGTGGCTTAACCCCTATGTTCACAGATGAGATACTGTAAGATCAAAGAGTAAATACTTTTTGAGTAAACAAATTCACAGTTATAAATCAATGATAGAGCTTAAATAGAAACAAACCTACAATTATAGTTATTCGTCGTTTATAGGCAGAGCATGTCCTGAGAAACATATCACTAGATGATCCCGATATTATACACACGTCACACATTGTGTTTCTACAAACCTGGGTGGAATAGCCTTTAAAATATTTAGTGTTTATGAGCAATTCCTCCTTGTCTGCACACTTTTAACAGTATGTTACTGTACTATTGCCACTGTGACACAGTTGTGAGCTTTTGTGTTTCTAGACCTACAAATGGTAGGGTAAAAATTCAAGGTCACAGGAATCATTCTGCTCCTTCATATTCTCAGAGAGCTTTGAGCATAAGCTCCCTGGGATGTTATTTGAGATTTCATTGGAAATTTCAGATAGCACTGGAAAATTTCAATTTTTTTAACTCAGTAAGATTATCCAATGCTTAAATTTGTTTTCAGTCATTATGTAGTTATAATATTTACTGATATAAACTTTACTATTAACCTGAAAATAAACAGTAATTAACTTAAATGTTCTTGAGCACATTTTTTGCATCAGAGATAAAAAGTGAATACAGGAAGTTTATTATTAGTTATTATTAAATAAGTAATGAATATTAATTTACAGACACACTGTGACCTATCTTGGATAGTTCTTGAATTTTTATTTACTTAAACAGTCTTTGTTATATGACATCCAATTAGAAGTAGCAGGTTATAAAAAAGGAAGAGACTACTTAAACTAGAAATATTAAGAAAAGTAACTTGGAACCACAGATAAATAATAAACAGAAAAAGGAATTATGATTTGTGAGTGATGTGTGTGGCTGGAAAAAGTTCTGCAAGTTTTAGAGAGACTTAGAAAACTTTTACTGACTTTGATTAATCAAAATTATAAATGCCTAATGCCTACGTGTTCATTACATGTAATATTTTGTACTTAATACACTGCTAGGTAATTTATGTAAGTTGTCTCTTTTATATATAACAATACCATGAACAAAGTTATATTATTATTCTTATACTGGTAAGAAAAGAGGCAGTGGCCATTACATAAATTTCCCAGGCTATATAGCTATATTAGGAGATGGGAGGGTTGAGATTGGGTAATTACAATGTTAATAATAGGCAAGAAGTATGAAGCACATGTTAGGGCATTTCACAATTTTTTTAAATGGAAGTTATAAACTTAGCTTTAAGGCTGGAAGACAGATTGTTCTGTAAAGCACCCTCCACACAAGCATGGGGACCTGAATTTGAGCCTCAGAGCCCATGTAAAAAGGCCATGTATGCTGGCACATAGAGTAATCCCAGTGCTGGAAACACGGACCACCTCAGAAAGCAATGTGGGTTATCCCTAAGAAATGGCACTTGAGATTTACCACTGCTCCACCATGCTCACACAGACATAAGAGCGTGCACCTCCATGTGTGGACATTTGCACATGCAGGAGCACACACAGAGCTAGCGTCATTTACCTATTTCTGTTCTGCTTACTGAACCTGTTGTTCATCTAGCTCTTTCACCAACATGCTTGATCAAAATGGACTTAATGGTAAAACTATTTCCATGTATCAAGTTATAATGTATCCCAAACTCATACTAAAGAATTTATAGTTATTATTACTTAATGCAATTATTAAAGCCATTTTGAAATATACATTTTTTCTGACTATGGAAATAGTATTCTGTTTTTATAGAAAATAGGCAAGTGACTGAGGAGATATAATTATAACCTACTTTTGACTAGTTTTCTCCCTTTATGATTATTTTAATGTAACAATATGTTTCATATTCATATTTTACATTTAGTTATTTTATAAATATTTTTTCATTTCATCTAAAATTGACAAGTCATTACAATGCTTTCACATAGTTTGTATGTGGCCCTATATGGTATAATAATGTCAATCCAGGCACATGTGCTGATTCCCATTGCCTCACCTCTCTAAGAATTTTGTTCCTTTTATCATCTCCCCTTTTCCCTTATCACAGATCTCTTTCTGAAGAGATTACTTCATGTTCATACAACATAATGACACGATACTTCCTTTAAAATGAGAAGGAAAAGTTCCTTTTAATGACGTATCCAATCCAAGTACTGAGCATTTGTTCACACCCTTCAAAGCCATGAACTCTGAAAGTGGTATGTTTAAGTCTTGTTTTTTTGGGTTCCTCTTCTGCTTATTGCTAGATAAAGGAGTCACTGTGTTTTCACCTGGACCTCCCTTCCTTTTGCTAACTATCAATACATGGAAGTCTTTTTGGGGTTCATCTCTTTTGTTACCATTTGCCAGAGACAACCTTTCAAACATCACTTTAAGTCATATATTTAAAAAACAAACCACTGTTTTCTTATTTTGTCATTTAAAAATATTGACTTTGATTATTTCTGGCAGTAAATCCAATGTAGTGCCTTGACTCTAGCTTGTTTGGAATTGGAACCCCAGAGCTCTGAGTGCTGCCTTGTTATCTTGCAAACCTTCACTTGTGTATTTCCCTCTTGAATAGGCTTTTCTCTGATAAAACAGAAAACCTAGGACTATAAATCGCCTCTTATCTCATTTCTCCACGATGGCATTGCTACCTTTCAGTCATATGAGTCTATCTGTAGATTTATTACCTGTACTGTCGAGGAACTTCAAGTGAAAGACTGGGATTGTTTCTTTCACTACAGTATACTCAGTGCCTGTGAAAGTTGTTCAACCCAGCAGTTTGGGTTACTGCATCTTAATTACACCATGTTCAGTTGATACATTTGGGAGGCCTGCTCTTTTTCTGAAAGGAAAAGGAGGAGCAGTAGATCTGGTGTGGGGAACTGCGAGGAATGGAGGGAGGGGAGGTTGTAATTGGGATGTATTGCATGCAAGAAGAATAAATAAAAAAGAATGAGTGGATCTTTCGTTAACCAGAATTTATGCTAATGGTTTTTTTATGGTCCGATACACTCCTTTCCTTATCCCTTTTCCATTTACTTTTCTTCCATTCTTGTCTTTCTGTATTCAGGTCTTTATTTGTGCCTTATTTTTTTTACTACTTCCCCTACACTTATCGTCTCCTTTTCTTTATAGTTAGTCTCTTGTCTCATTTTCTTGTTTTATCTTACTTACAATTTGAGGATATCCTGCCATTCCCTAATCAGAAAAATCTCATTCAGTGAACATTGAAAAACTGGAATCTCAAAGTATCCCTTTTTGTATAATTATATGTTGATGCACAAGCAAATGTTTCTAGCCACACTTTACCTTAAATGTATCTTCAAACTTTCTTTGACTTACATGGCATACAATCAATTTTAACCTGGCAACGTTTCTGACATTCTCAGAAACAAAGCTCAAGACACTAACAGGCAGATGGAGTTTCAACTCTATGACTTCCATACAATGATCATGATGATGGAGGTTACTTAACCATCTGCTTTTCGATTGTATCACACATTAATCATAAACATATCTAATATGTCTGATAAATGTATCGAATATGTCTAATAGTTATAGAGTTCTTTTACAAGATCAACCAGGAGAGTTCTGCAACTCTTTAAGGGGGAGTAGAGATGATGACTTTTATGCTATTTTATACATGAGAAGAAATCTCAATGATTTAAGTATCTTCTTTAAGATTACAATAATTAGTCAATAAGTTGAAAAAAGTAGAACTTGATCTAAGTTTGAATATGTGTCTACAGCTTGTTCCAAAGCATGCTGCTGCTTCCACAAACAGTAATTTGGATTTATTATATATATATGGATTTTATTTAAGTTATAAGATTGTATTATTTTATGATACAAGAAATTTGCAGGCATGGATTTAAAGGCTTATAAAAGGCAACATCTCATACCCTAAACTAGATGATTAGATAATCAGGAAAATGGACCAAGAAAAGATTAAAACTAAGATATTTCATCAAAATTAAAATTTTAAAGTTCACATGTGAATATGACATTATTTCAAGACCAAAATTGATATGACAGAATAAAAAAATAATTTTTTAGATATTTAAGAGACATTTATGGAATATTTTACCTAATTTTTCATTTCAAAGATATAAAAAACAAATTCAAATTGTTTCAATTTCGAATGTCATTTTATTGATAATAGGTAATATGAAGGAAGGAAGTAGCTTTTGATTATAGAATGATGGATTTGCTTCCCAGTGTGACCAAAACTTTAAGAAGCAAGAGGAGGTACAGGATAACATGGTGGAAAGCACAAAGATCTTTTTAGTGCCTCATTGAAGCGAGTTTGTCTGACTGTCCTTTAGGATTTGAAGAAATGAAATTCATCTCTTCCAATGTTAATTTTCTCATTGACAGAGGAATATATCAACTAACCCACATTTCCTTCAAAGAGTTATAATGGCAATTAAATAAACAAACTGACTAGCATATTAGTTGCCTAAGATCATCAGAAAACACAGATGATTACATTATTAACTATAACAGTGGAAAACTTACAGTTACGTAGTAGCAACAAAAATAATTTTATGGTTGGGGATCATCACAACATGAAAAACTGTATTAAAGGGTCACAGCATTAGAGGTTGAGAACCACTGGACTAGTACAATCAGAATTGGATAAACTGTCCATGTTGTCCCTTCACAGATAGGGGACAACACAGACATCCATTTCTAAAGGTTAGGAGAAATACTTCATTTACTATCTCTATTATAGTAATATAGGACTATATAAATACAATCAGATTATATCAACGAAAAATTCAATCCACATTTTTATACAATTTATTTCTAATAAATATATTTGAACCATTAGAGAATCAACACCATTCATGACATAAAATATTGATCATTGAGAACAGAACTTTAAGACATCTGTTTCCAAGTCTGAGAGCTATATGAGCTGCCACAGAGATCACTAGTAGAGACTGGAATTCCTACTTAAATCCTGTATTGTAAGGACCCAGTTTTACTTCTCTTTTGTTTATATGCATCTCTGGTTAGAAAAAAAAATCTGATAATTATTTCAAAATTCCAATCAATCCAGTATTGACAAGTGTTAATTCTCCTATTTATCTAATATGAGAAGTTCCCTGACTGTTCATGCAATGAGATAGCTTTCTGTCATGCTCTATCTTACTCCATCATCATTTATTTCTAAGCTCAGAACTCGTGCTAGATATAAATGTCATAAAGAATTTAATTTTGAATTTTCATCTGTTGATTTTAAATTTCAAAAGTTTAACTAATGTGGTTTTCAGAATCTTGTGATGTAACATACAAGTATAAAATACATAGTCATATAAATGAATTGAAGCAATACAGACACATTGTGTACACACATGTATAGGGACGGTGGGCAGTATGACCAAAGGGCTGACTGGTGGAGTAGAAAGTTTGAGAGCATGAGCAAAGGCAAGTCACACTGTACACTTCAGGAAGATGGGGAGGGCTTCACAGGAACCAGCTTCCTGCCAGAACATTACATTTGTACAGTTTTAACTTCTATAGTGGACTTCAATTATTAAGAGGGTGTCTGAAGCAATTCAGGTTACAAGAGTATACAGGGTCAAATGTGTGTGTGCTTATTGTATATGTGTATTTTTATACAACTATAATGCCATATTGTATATTTTTTGGAAGCAACCTGATTTTCACAAAATATATTAGCATGATATAAACATTTTTCATATCAGTACCTATACTCACAATATGACTAGCATTCTTATATTTTTAGTGACACACACCCTCATACTTCCTGTACCAATGTTTAGAATTGTTCCTTCACCCATCTTTACATCGTCATTGCTGCCATAGGAATTGTTATTTTTCACTTTTCAGTTATGACTTTAATTCCTCTATGTCACAGGGTTTGGTACCAAAAATCACCATTTAAATGTGTTTGAGGGTATTCTATTTTAACAAAAGGCATCATAAATTAAAAATATTTAGTTATCCCCAAGAACTATAAAAGATTATTTTCATACTAGTTAGAATAAAGTTTCAAAATGGTCAAATCACAGCACTGACAAAATGAGAAAGCACTGAATTGTCATTGACACAGTAAGTCAGGTTTATAATTTCTAAGAAAATCACAACTTTTCCTCCTTAAAGAGAAAACACAATAACTACTGGACTAATAGGACATGGTTTGAAATGTACTGAAACAAAGGGTGAGAGAGCAGGTACATGACAATAATGATCTGGAATATCGAAAACGAAATTATGAAAATTAAAAATTAAAACATCATATTGCATTTCCATAACAAAAAATGCATGCATGTTGAATGTGTTTTTATAAAAACACATTACTAAGCACTCATGAATGGATTTAACTCAAGCATCATGACTTAAAAAAAAGTTATTTGCCTAACCTTTATAGAACTTACTCTGATAGGAAGTACGGATCCGTTTCGTTAAATCAGGATAAAAGTTAGACAGCCCACGCATGCAAAAGTTGTCTTTGGAACATGCCAGAGCATCAGCAGCAGCAGCAGGCAGAGGAAAGAGAGAAAATAGTCTAAAGTGAAAGGAAGTGATATCATACCAGAATCTAGAACAGCCAAGGTGGAGAAATTGTAGCAAGATTAGGCAATCAAATTAGAGAGGAGATATCTTAAAAATAAATCAACTAGAAAGGTGATAGATGAATGATGGGAATGCTGTAGCAATTTATTTAACCATTTTATAAAGCTGGTGGCATATTCTTCTTACATGTTTATACCATGATGGAATTATTTCATTTGTAATACTATATAAAAATATTTTGTTCATGTTAAGATTATTATATTTAATCTTTCATCAATTAGTTTTTGTTCTGTAATATAAAGTATGCACTCACTGTAGTTACATTATAAAATAAAATAGACGCTGAGTTTAGAACTTCATCAGTTTTCCCCTATATTTAAGCTATCAAAATTCTAATCTGTAATCATTATGGCTGAAACTCAGTGGGTTTGAACTACATACGCTTTCCTGGTCAAAACATTCACTCTTCTAAACCTAAGAGGATATCAGACAAATCATTGATATGCTGGCAGAGGATCTACAGCTTTTCTGACCAATGGGGACTTCCATCCTTGGAGCAGCAGCTTCTCATTACCTGCCCCTTATAGCTTCCTGTGTTAAACGCTCTGAACTTTCAAAACCAGTTGCCTCTTCTCCAAACATGAGGCAATAGTTCTTACTCTGGTTATCTTTCAAAGGGTAGCAGTGACAGGCCGAATCTGCAGAACTAAAATGTCCAGGATACTAAGATAATACTGAAAGCTGAGGTCCCAAACCAAACCCTGGCAAGCTCTGAAGGACAAATGCTGTGCCTTTGCAAAGGGTCTAAATCAGCAAGCATTAAAGTCTACAAAGAAAAGCTAACAAAGAAGAATGTCAGTCAAACACCATTGGTTCAAATGGGAAATTCAGTTAATGTTAACACGGACCCTTCCACAAATGGAAAATAACAACTACAAGATATTATAAAATACTCTTTTGTGGGTATTTTTAGTAAAGGTCTCAATATTCAGTTAATTATTGGTAAAGTATGGAAATGTAAAGTCACTATCTAAATGTATAGCACTATAGAAGGAAAGTTTTAAGCCAATTTAACTAACTAGATAATAAAAATACAAAAGTGTATGGATGTTAAAGCCACTCATAAGGATATACTGAAATTCCTGTAAAATTCTGGATAATTCAGGCTGCCAAAGTTTGACATCATGTCTTAACTAAACCTTACATTTCATTTCTCTTGCAGTTAAGCTAGTTTGCTTGTCCTGCTAAGAAAAATTCATCTTTCACTGCATTTAAAGTATCAGAGAGTGGTATTTATTATGTTTATAAACATATTCCAATTTAGTCATCATCAGTAAAAATAAAGATTATGGTCACATTATAGCTACTTAAAAATGAAAAGCGATAATGACCTTAAACTGTATTTGAAAGAAGTGAGACATTTTAGAGGTTTAAACTGTTTAAGTCCAAAATTTTTTAACAGCTTTTCATAACAAGAGTTCTAATTTTTATATCAATAGGTTCTTATTTTCTGTTATTTCTTAAAAATCCAACCTAAGAAACTTAAGATACTTCCTAACTTCAACAGCAAACTGAACTTTAAGCACTGCTCAGTCCTGTTCAAAGGTTATTGCTGTTTTTTTCCCAGTTTGTTTATTTACATGTTGAGTCAGTATTATCATGCATTTGAATGGCATCATGCAAGGAAGACAATCTGAAAGAAAACAAGTGAACAATTGGAGTTCAAAACCCATCTAGTTTGTCTCCTACCTGCAATGAACTGCTTGTTTTTTCGAGGAGACCGGGGCTGTCGCTGGTACAGGTCACTTGATCTATAGAGGTCAATGGATCCCATACTTAATAGTACTGTCTTCTGTATGAAATCCACCACAACCAACCCAGTGCAGTTTCCAAATGCAACTCTGAGGGGAGGAAAAACAAAGAACCAAATGTATCATAAGCATGATTATTTTATCTTTAAGTTAAATATAAGATTACTGGAAAATAACCTAAGATTGGGGACATGAGACCATGATTAGTGATTTAATGTCAGGAAATAAATTCACTGTACATAGAATAGATAGATTGAATATAATAACCATGACTGATTACTGCAAACAATAGAGATGGTCTGCAATCATTCTGAATTACAAGTTTTATCATTTAAGCTGTGATCAGTAACATAGTTTTTATCTTGATTTTATAGTTTTACAGAATGACAAAATTCTTTTCCTATGCAAAGGGTCATAGGTCAAGAAATAGACACACTAAATAGACACAGATGCTTAGGTAACAGTCAAATGGTTTTTGCAAATAAGATAGTGATTATTTAGTTCCAAATTAATAATCTTCTTTTCCTTTGAACCCTTTCCCCTATTCTTCCCCTGGTTTCTTCTCCCTCTTCTTTCTCCTCCTTCCTCTCCTCTTCTTCCTTCTCTCCTCCTCCTTCACTTTTAGAACAGGGACTCCCTAGGTACCCAAGACCTCCTTGAACTATAATCTTTCTACCTTTGTCTCCCAGGAGACAAGGTGTGCACCACTACATTTGGCATATAACTAGGGTTTGATATCAGGTAGATTTAAAGAAATACAGCTTGATTTATAAAAAAAACCAAAAAACATTTTCTTCTCATTTTTGTTCATTACTATCTCCTATGTATTAAAATAGAAATACAATTTGACTAATTAACTAGTTGATTAATTAGAGCAGCTTTCCTAGGCAGGTTAAGCATTTTGGTCACCTGAACCATTAAGTATATATTAAGTCATATATCTGCCCATTTACGACATGCTGTCTAGCTAAACATGTACATTCTGTAATTTTTGATTCCTAAATAGACATGTACTCTGTATGGCTATGATTTGTGTGTGGTTTAAAAGCTTCATACTGTTTTATTACTTAGATTGAATCTTGTTTATAAACTATGTGCATAATTTCAATCTTATCTTTTCATTCTGCCACATTGCCATTCTTACAAACATAAGAATAAAATAAGACAGAATAAAACTTTTATCTACTTAAAATGGTTTTCTAGTTCAAATGAATTTCTATGTATTCTAGTAAGACAGACCTTGAAATCTAGAAAAAAGTATTGATATAAGTTAAGACTCAGAACATCCAGGGTTGAATTTTACTTGTCTGATTTATAGGTCATATAACTTGGAAAGAAATTAATGAATCTAGTTTATAAGTTTTTTATAAGAATCAAATCAGGCCGGGTGGTGGTGGCGCACACCTTTAATCCCAGCACTCAGGAGGCAGAGGCNTGAGTTCGAGGCCAGCCTGGTCTACAAGAGCTAGTTCCAGAACAGGCACCAAAACTACAGAGAAACTCTGTTTTGAAAAACCAAAAAAAAGAATCAAATCAGAAGCTTGTTTTAAAGTACTCTAAAATTTCTTCATGAAAAGGAGAAACTAATTTTAACATGAGTAAATGTAACAGTATATGTATTTAAATCTTTAGGCTTTATGGTACTGAAATGTAGCTAATTATTTCTATTATAAGCAATAGTGAAACTTTCAAAACAATGCTCAGAAGAAACAATTTGAGCATATAATAATGATAAATAATAATTTTTGTGCTGTGTTTAAAATAGAAGGAACTACAAAGTTATATTGTAATACTGGGAAAACCAGGAAGTGGCGATTAAACCGTCTGTGAAGAAATTGGATTTGGTCTACTTTAAACAACCAGAATACTGACTTCCTTGCTCATGATCTCCTTCCTTCTGCTCCTCATTTGGACCTGGGGA
>LOJH01059614.1:0-11240 GCA_001685095.1 Ellobius talpinus
TGGCTAAGGATGTTGAGCATTCCCTTAAGTGTCTTTCAGCCATTTTAGATTCCTTTGTGTTTTGTTCTTTTAGCACCAGGACTTATGGACTAAAATAAATTAAATTCCCAAACACAAGAATCCAATGTTTTGCTAATTCTTTTTTCATTTTATTTTATATAATATTTCATTGTTTTACTTTATTTTTATTTAAAAAAGAATTTTATCATATGATATAGTCTGATATCACAGAATGCCCAGGGTTGGCACCTTTGTGCTGGCTGTAATGATGTCATTCTGGGGTGAAGCTCCTGATGAGAATAAGTGATAAAACCTTAACAGCCATGAACAAACTGTCAGGATGGTGTAATGGTGAATGCAGACTGTGGCACCAGAAGAAAGATCTCTATCTTGGTCAATAGAGCCCAAGCAAAAAATCTAGACAAAATTGTGACTCAAACCTTGGTCTTAGAAGAGTCTATGCATTTTAAAGCATCAAATACCTGAAAACAGTCTTCACCTGTGCCCATTAGCAAGTATGCTAGAAAGGAGAAGGAGCACAGTACTATATTCTATAATAACTGAAAAAACACCATAGACCCCAAATTTAGCAAATTTAGAAAGCCCACATGGGTTGGGCTGAAATGGTTTAAATGTTCAATGCTTTTAGAAATGCTGAATGGCTAGAGAAAGGAGTAAAGAAATAAAATAAAGAAAACTTGTATTCACCAAGGAAAGAAGACAGAGAGTGAGAGGTGTCAGACATGAGTGGAATCATAGAACTCAGAAGTTTGTGGACGCGGTTCTTGAGAGACTGTTTTCTACAAAAGGTATGTAGTTCTTGACCAAGACTGAACCAGCTCAGGAGAGCAAATGGGTACAGATATTGAGAGAAAGACCCTTACAGCAATTTTCTCAGAGATGGAGAACATTTTAAAGGTTCTTCTCTGATGGTCCCCTGGATTACAAAGTAAGATGTGTTCCATGCAAACCTCACATCAGACATGCTATAATTCTATTTCTAACCCCAGGAAATATTGGTCCTGTATTTTTTTTTAATTTTAGTAATTACCAATTTTATCAAAAAGCGTGTGAGAAGCAACATGGAATGATAATCCGTAAAAAATTATTAAACATATCCTCATCATTGTACGGCAAGTCTCTCTTTCTTTCAGCTCATAGCTTTGCTACCCTAAACACCACTGATAAAGATTTCCAATTCCGTAAAGTCAGAATTTCATCTTATCTTCTGTACTAAAAAAACAGAGGAGTCAGGCAGTGGTGGCTCATGCACATCTTTAATCCCACCATTCGGGAGGCAAAGGCAGGTGGATCTCTCTGAGTTCGAGGCTAGCCTGATGTACAGAGTGAGTTCATGGACAGACAAGGCCACATAGTGAAACCCTGTCTCAAAAATCAAGATGTAAAAACAAACAAACAAAAAGAGTAAACAAGGTGAAGCCTTCAAAGAGCAGGTGCTGATGCAAGCAGTAGGGATATGGCAAAGTGTGTGGCATTTACTCAAGACCAAGTCCTGGAGCCTGGGTGATAGCCATGAAGTCTGTCATATCTTTGTGTCTCAGGTTATTCCCATCCCATCCTACTCCCACTTGTCACACAGGGAAAATCTCCCAGGAGAGGGCAGTCCATGAAATGAAGCACTTAGGCTATTGGAGGGGGTCCCTTCCATCAGAAGAGAGTGAGGGTAGACTATAATCCTAATAGCATTGATTGTAAGACAGTAACTTATTGGTGAATGAAGAGGAATGGCTAGACTTCTAAGGTGTCCAAACTTGCAGCTGCAGGAGAGGAAAACATTGGAGCAATGTACTAAATAAAAATTAATAAAACATTGACTTTTGTCACTTGGTAATGGCACTTAAGGTTTCTCTATGTGTTCTAAACACCTATCTCATTTGCCCAAAACAATATAGCATGTATAATATGTAATACATACTAAATGCAATATAACTTTATATTAAAAATTTCTTCTGTCACTTACTATTAGCATTTGAGATTCTCTCATATTTTTAATACCTTGATATATTATTAGCTAGAAAATATGATATGCATGTAACATATACACTCTATTCTAAATCTACCCTTCTGTCTGGATGGATCACAGCTTATCCATACATTCCTGCTAAAGGATATTTGCATTGCTCTCAAGTTTTAACAGTTATGAATAAAGTGCAGTTAGCTCAGATGTGCATGTTCTTGCAGATATAGGTTTTCAAGTATGGTCTGTTGGTAAAATGTATCCCTGAGTTCATTTACTGGATGTGTAGCTTAGTTTGTAAGAAGCTACCGCCTTCCCGTGTGTCCCTACTATTATTCTCACCAGCAAAGAGAGAGTTCCTGTTGCTCCGTGCTCTCATTAACATCTCCTACTGTCAGTGTTCCATACCTGGGCATTCTAGCAGGGGTATAAAGTTCAGCATTGGGATCTCTTTTGCTGTTCTGTGGTGATGGAGGACATAGAACAACTCCTCATACATGTTTCATCGTGTTTTTGTTTCTTTTGTGTTGATGTGTTTGGTAAGATCCCTTTAACTCCATCAAGACTCCCCTCACCCAAAGCTTCCTCCCAACGTCACTTTTCCAACCCACCAAATCTAATTATACCTTACATGTATGGGTGGGTACACAACGCTCCAAATTCTGGAGCCTAAGCAACTGCAGCTCCACCACTGAGAAAAATAGACTCTCCTCCCCAAGGGGCTATCAACTGCTAATAGTTCCTTGTCTTTCAGGGGGATCTTTGTTATCCCACTCTCATGATGGAGTATTTCAGGTTGATCTTACTCAGGCTTTCTGCCAGGAACCACAGCTGCTGGGGTTGGCGTTCACAAGTATAACACCTTTGCCATGCCCAGAAGACCGTATTTCACAACATGTTTTTGTCTTCTGGCTCTAATATTCTTCCCACTCCCTCTTTCTTGATGTCCCCTGAGCCTTGCAGTATTTGTGTATACGATATACATGTCACATTTAGTGATGAGCAGTCCAAGAGCATTCATTCTCTGCCCAGTGACCACTTATGAATCTTTCTGCTTATCAGCCCCTACTGCATGGAAGTTATGCTACTCTACTGTTATAAAGATGGGCATTTATAAGGCAGTTTGATACCATTATCTCTTTAACAAAATAATTGTATTACAGTTTATGCATGCAGAAGCCATTGGTTCTGGGCCAGGTTTGCAGTTCCAAGCACAAGTCTCCTCAAAAGGAGCAGCCTTATATCTAATTAGCGAGTTGTTGGTTATCTGCGTTGTATTATTCATGCATCACATGGAAATATGTTTCTTTCCTATAATGAAGGTTATTACTAAGTAGTCCTACCTGGACTGGAACTAACTATATAGAAGTAGCTGGCCTTGAACTCACAGAGAGTCATTTTTCTCTGCCTGCCAAATGCTGGAATTCAAGGTATGTGCTATGTGATGCCCAGCCCTAATAAGCCCTAATAAGCATATCTTGCCAAGCCAGCTGGTCATTATTGTGGTTTTCAGCATTCACAGTAGGGTGGGATTCTAAGTGGCTTTTCCCCACTCAACAGCCTGCATATCATTTTCCAGTTTCTAATAATAATACGAGTCAGTCATATTTGGGAATTGCAAATAGTTCTTTATCAGATGCGACTTTTGCAATATCTTTTTGTCTATATATCCTACCGAATATTGCCTTTAGGTTTATTTTTTTGTAAATTTTATAATCTGATTAATGTTGGTTTTAAAACATTAATTGAGAATAATTCTCTCTTATTTCTTTTTTGTCTGTGGTGGGGAGAACTTTAATAATATTTCACTGTTTCCTCCTTAGTATTTAGTAGAACTTATCAGTGAAGACATCTGAATATAGACATTACTATGTTGAAAAATGTTTATTACAAGTAGGCATCACTCACCTTTATCATTACAAGATCACCTTCATTTTCCTAGGAGCACATTTCTGTGCTATAAGAACTTCATGGGATAATAGAATAACTATTCCAGTTTTATCTTGATTATTGTTAATGTGTCATGCATCATTCTACTTTCCATTTTCTCTTTACTCTGTCATTATATCTAAAGTACATTTCTTAACAGGCAGTATTTAGTGGGGTCATGATTTTTATTTAAGCAAAATGTCTCTGACATTTAAATTTAGGCAACTGAAAAAATAATGTGCTTTTCAGTGAATTGAGTTTAACTACCGACTTTTGAGATGTATATTTACTTCATGTTATTGTTTCATGCACTTTAATTGAATAAAGATCATGTCTTATTTCATGTATTAATTTAATGATTCTTTATTTTTCCTTTTTAAATTTTATGTTAAAAAAGAAGCTATCTTTCTTCTTTTAACATTCCAATCCTGATTCCCATTCCCTTCACCTCCACCATCCCCCCACTCTCTGTCCCCTCCTCAGAAAGGGTAAGACACATTGCTGTGAGGAAGGACCAAGGCCCTCCCCACTATACCTAGGCTGAGCAAGGTATCTCTTCAAAGAAAATGTGTTCCAAAAAGCCAGTACAAGCAGTAGGGATGAATCCTGGTCCCACTGCCTTTGGCCCTGCAGTCTGCCCCAGTCATACAACTGTCATTCACTGTCCAAGGGCCTAGTTTGGTCCTAAGCTGGTTCCTTCCTTGTTTGGCCAGGGTTGGTGGGCTCTCATTAGCACAGGTAAACTGTTTCAGTGGGTGTCCCCATCATGGTCTTGACCTCTTTGCTCATATTCTCACTCCTCCCACTCTTCAACTGGACTTTGAGAGTACAACCACTCTGGAAATCAGTATGGCAGTTTTTCAGAAAATTGGGAATCAACCTACCTCAAGACCAAGCAATACCATTCTTGGGCATATACCCAAAGGATGCTCAATCATACTACAAGGANTGACCTCTTTGCTCATATTCTCACTCCTCCCACTCTTCAACTGGACTTTGAGAGTACAACCACTCTGGAAATCAGTATGGCAGTTTTTCAGAAAATTGGGAATCAACCTACCTCAAGACCAAGCAATACCATTCTTGGGCATATACCCAAAGGATGCTCAATCATACTACAAGGATATTTGTTCAGCTATGTTCATAGTAGCATTGTTTGTAATAGCCAGAACCTGGAAACAACCTAGAAGCCCCTCAACCAAAGAATGGATGAAGAAAATGAAGTACATTTACACAATGGAGCACTACACAGTGATAAAAAACAATGACATCTTGAAATTTGCGTGCAAATGGATGAAAGTATAATTTACTGATTCTAAGTCTCTTTGCTGTTATGTTGTTTAATAGAACCCCTGGTGCTTGTACTTTATTTACACCTTCAACATAGCATAGACAATCTTCAAAACTTGTGTTCTGCTGCCCAGAAAATATGACATGAAACTTTCAAGATCATTTCCCTCTTCAATTTTCTTGCCATTTTTACAATATATTTTATTTTCACTTATGTTCTCTCCCACCCATTGTTAAGCTATTGCATGGTTAAATTTTAGAGAGTCTTTAATGGGAATGAAATTCTTCCATACCAGTACTTGTATTTAATATGTTCATGAATTTAGTCCTCTCTTCATTTCTTTTGCTAGTTTTGAGAGTCTTCTTATGTTAGTTATTTCCCTTTCTAACCCTCGGAGCTTCTTTTCTCCTCCCCTCTCCACACCTCCACATTCCACTTTCAGATTGATTTTCTTCCGTTTCCACATATGATGGAGAACATGGCACTCATGTCTTTCTATGTCTGTTTAGCTTAGTGTAACATGCTACCCTCCTGCTCTTAAGGACTCCAAATGACAGGATTTTGTTTATCTTCATGGCTGAGTAACATTCTTCTCTGTACAAGCTCTTCTATAATAGTATATTTTTCTCATTTTTCATTGGTTTTGAGCAAATTGACTTTTTTCTTTATGTTTCTTATATTGGAATTCTCTTTGATCCTGGGTTTATAGTTTTACTTAAATTTGGAAAATTTTGCCATTATTTCTTCAAAGATTCTGTTGTATTTTTCTTCTCTTCTTCTTTGTGGGCTCCAATTGCTTGTAGACTAATGACACAACTATTCTTCCATTTATAAGATTTTTTTCTATTTTATCTATGTTATCTCTCTATTGTCATGCTTTGAAACTCATCAATTTTATGCTATGTATAACTAATCTTCCATTCCACCAATGAATATTCATGTCTGTAATCATAATATTTATCTCAACAGTTGTGAATATAATCATTTTTATTGCTCTCAGGTATCACTGGACCGAATCTGCTATAGGATGTTATTGAAAAAATAGTTTCACACATTCTATCTGTCTTCTTGAAATGTTGGAGGATGAATCCAGTTACTGCTAGTCAATTTTGTCCAGATATGGAAGCCATTTTACTGGAATTTGATTACATGTGTTTGTACACTGCTATTCTACATCATCTCTGTCCTTCATGCATTCAATAAAAACCTTTGTAACCTTCTTCCTTGCACTTTGGCCATTCTTCATAGCTAGAAACTAAAGCAATTCACTATACTTCAAAAAGCATGATGCAATTACTCCTTTCACTTCACATTCATGAGTATTAACTACAAATGAGTGCTTTACTTAAGCCTAGCTTCTCATTCCAGTATCACAACAGCTTGAAATTGGGCTTCCTTTGTGTGCTTTCAGAAACCACTTTAACATCAAGTCAGAGGAGAGTCATTTTAATTGGTTGGGCATCACATTGGCATAGGTATCCTGTCTGTCATATGAATTCCCAGGTAGTTGATACCTCTTCAGGGTTACATTTCATGGGACATGGGAAGAAATCTAGTACCCTGTTTGCCTGAATGTTTTTCCTTAACTTGTAGAAAAGAAGCTTATTTTAAGCTATACATAGTTCAATATGGATATTTTATCACTTCTTTTGGAATATTGGTCATAATGTTTTCCAAATTGTAAGAGTAAAAAAATAAAAAAGACCATGAATAGATGTGCTGCTTTTCCTGTCTTTACTTGGTCACATTTTTAAGATAGGAAGTATTAATTTTGAAATTACTTTCAAACAACTGAAAAGCATGAGTTTGAGTTAAATTAAAAATTTTGCTAGTTTCCGAATTCAGCCAAAAATTAATTATCCTGATTCAATTTTAATTCTGTAAATATCATTTTAATATTTTAATTAGTATTATTTCTGCCCAATGTATCATTGCAAACACATAGCATGTGTGCGTTTGTTTATTAAGCAGCAACTCAAACCTTGATATAATTGTGTGAATCAGAAACAGAAAATTTAAGAATGGAGAAATAAAAAAGAAAAACAGGCACATCGCACATTTGAAAAGTAGAAATCATGTCCATAGAAAACACTGTTTTAAAACCTGCAACTCTGCCCCTCCACCCCCCAAAAAAGAGTATTTTAGCAAAATTTGAAGAATGCTCCCTTGCCTTTCCACTAACCCATAGGCAACGCAAAGAGTTTTGCCATCTTGAGAGTTGTTTTGGTGAGAAGTGATACCCCAGAAACAGATAATCCAATTTAGTTCATTCAGACAAAGCAACTTATAGCAAAAATATTATATATCAGTATGTAAATATTTGTGTGTGAATTATTTTGAGCAGGCAAATGCATAGTTGGAGTATTTGAAATGGTATGGGAGGAAAGTAAATCATAATAGGACATCATTTCCTGCAAATCCCTAAATAGTGAGACTGGGTTCCAGGGAACCCAAATGCTCTGCATACTTACATATTCTGCTACATCAGCCTGGGCAGCTACTACCACTGCTGCTCTAGCATGTAATTTATTAATAGCAATATTAAGCAATATCCTCTTAATTTCCATCCCAGTAGCTTCCCAGGACAGTACAATACTGTGAATAAGGTAGGATAATAGTTGCTGTCATTTGTATTCATGTGTTTGGAAGTGGTTCCCAAAATAGACCCACTGGTAGCAGTTACCATGTGTGTGCTCATGGTTGAGAGGTTTGTGCTTTGAGAAAGCCCTGCTCTATTGTAAATGACAGTCTGTTGGGCTCCTGTCATCAGCCCTAAAGTTTACATAAACTAGGTTTAAAGGGACTCTGCTGAAAATCTTACAATTACCCAAGGCATACTTAATAATTGCCCTGGAGGAAAACCACACTGCAAGGCACTTTCGCCTAAATAGCCACATGGGCTGGCAGAACTGTTTATATGCACAAGGATTTTAGAACCCGTTTATTTCCCAAAGGGACTTTTATTTTCTTCAGTTTTTGCTTTAAGTATGTCGTACTTTTCCTTACCATTTGAAGGCTGAGGACTCCTGCCTTGAGATAATAACATGTCACTGAGTACAGAAGTGACATTCTGAGTGCCACTCTTGTGTGAGATGACCTGTGGGGCTGTTACATGAAGGATGTTTTACAAATGTCGACGATGATTATTCCCCAGGATATCCAATAAAGGCACACAGAGTACATAAATCTCTTCCTTCTACAGGGAGGGCTTATAGTGTTCCCTCCGATTTACTGCCAATCCCATTTGTAGTGGGATCCCATCGGGAGTATGTCTCACACTAATTTTTGAGCTTGTCAAAATATCAAGGAATGAAATCACTATGTTGCTCAAATGCAAATCTAGCATGAATATGGAATAGGCATTTCTGTACATTGGGAGAGTGTGTTTCTGTTCAACTTTACAATAAATCCGCAAGAGGCATATTTCTTTCCAAACATTAAGGAACAACTAAGCCGAGTTGCAAAATACCCCTTCTCTTACCAGGTTTCCAGGACAAGAAAAAAAATGCATCTCTTCTAGGCTCTGTGCCAACATTATTCAGGACTCGTTATGGGAGAAAGCAGACTGGGTAAATCCCCAATGTAAATTGCAATGAGAGAATATTCCCATGAAGCCTAGAGACAAGATTCATCTGCCTCTCCATCTTTGCTTACTGCTATCCCATTCTCTGCAAAATGCAACACCAAGCTTAAAAACTTACATCTAGCCCCTCTTCCCTGAGATATACTGGTTATCTTTGCAAACTTAATCCCATAGGCATTCTACACACATACAATTGGTTTTACGGATTGAAAGAAGTTGCTTAAATTCCACATCAAATGCACTGAACGACTAGACTGACAAGATCTGAAATCAGCAGATGGTTCAACAGTAGCATTGCTGGTTTATCCACAGATATATTACTTTAGGTGAAATGAATCCTTCTATGCAGAGTACAGTAGATAAAATAAAATTACCTAAATAGAAGGACTCCAGTTGAAGAGTTGGATGAGCATGAAACGGATCCCACTGAAGAATATCCCAAGAAGATATAGAAAATGGTCTAGTTCTTGACCTGCATATGGGTCACAACCCCCTTTGAGGGTCAGATGATCCTTTCACAGGGGTCACTAAAGACCATCTGCATATCAGATATTTATATTATAATTCAAAACAGTAGCAAAACTACAGTTATTAAGTAGCAATGAAAATAATTTTATGATTGGGGTCACCACAACATGAAGTACTGTATTAAGGGATTGCAGCATTAGGAAGGTTGAAAATTAGAAAATTAGTATAATTAAAACTTGTATAGCAGGAATCAATGCATGTAGTATCACCTCCACCTTACAGTTCTTCATCCGTACTGAATAAGCTATGCCAAACCAATCCTTGAGCATCCCTATAACTTTGTCTACTTGCAAATATACACCTAAGAGTAAAGTCAGCCAATGACCTTGCAATACACAATTCATGTGTGTCTTGGTATTCACCTTAGGATAAGAAAACCCTTGTAAGGCTTAAAATTAAGTATTGAGTTTAATCTCTCAAAATTCAAATGAAATCAACTTTGATTTTTCTCAGTTTCTGTCTAGTAGTGACTAAATTAAGTAAACCACACATATTCATGACAGTCTGGCTCTTGGTTAGTTCCCAAGTATGTCTGTACACAGCTCTTTATTCTGAATTTACAAGAAGATAAAGTAACACATGCTGCTAACCCCAGAGCCTCAAAATCACAAGACTATGATCTCCTCTTAGGCTACATCTATCCTGTGTTTGGACCTCAGATCATATTGTGAAGTACTTTGGCATTCTGTGTTCATCTCCTGAATATTGTGTACATATGCAAGGCAAATAAACCCTTACTTGAATTGAACAACATCTTTCTTGGTTAACCTAAGTCATGAATATATTCTGGTTTGTCCTCCAAGACTCTACACTCATATGGTTTTATCCAGAACTACTCTGAACCATACTGTTAAGCCAAAAAGTACAAGAGTTTGCTGAAGAAGAAAGGACTTTGGAGGCTGAGGGAGCAAATGCTTAAGGCAGGACCACCCAAACACATTCCATTCTGTAGGGACAGAAGGAAGCCCTCATCTCCAGAAACCATATCTAGCTAAGAAGAAAGAGACTGAAGGGAAAAATTTAAAACTCACTGGAATATAGTCTTTCTAACTGAACATTAGCACACTGAACAATGTATGTATACTCATGATTCTGCATGAATGGGGATGATCAACATTTTCAAATAAAAATACTAAGTATCTTTAAAACAGAGTAAGAAAAGTTGATGACACTGATAAAAAAATAAGCAGCTACCAAAGAAGGCAATCAGATTTACTAGATATAGCATACAAAAAAGCAAACAGATTTACTGATTTTAATATATATGCACACAGAAAAAGAATTAGGAGCTATAACATATAAAAAGCTATAAAATACACTAAAATTGAAATTTGAAGATCAGACCCAAGAACTTCTTGAGAGAGAACAAGAATGGAAAAGATAATGGAAAATATTAAAACAACAAATAAACATGGAAGGCAGAAAACTAGACTGTAGTGATATTTCGTTTGTATTTTAATAAATAAAGCTTGCCTGAAGATCAGATAGCAAAACAGCCCCACTTATCAGCCTTACAGACAAGGCAGTGGTGACACACATCTTTAATCCCAGTAGCCACACTAGTTTGCCGTGGAAACCTGGTGTTAGTGGTGCACACCTTTACTCTCGGCCCTAGAGAGAAATATAGGATGGGAGGAGACAGCTCCCAGACACAGCCTTATTCTGAGATTCCTGGAAGCAGGAGCACCACTTTCAACTTGAGGTAGAGATAAGAGCTGGATGTTTTGCTTTTCTGACCTTCAGGTTGAGCCCCAATATCTGTCTCTGGATTTTTATTAATCATGCTCCTCTAGACAATTTCTATATACCACAAAAGAACAAGAACAAAATAAAAAAGGCAGAAATGGACACCCATTTGAGTTTGAAAGCATTTGCCTGGGAAAATCAAGGCCTTGTATTCACCCATAGTACTGCAATAATGAGGAGGAGGA
>LOJH01059618.1:0-11239 GCA_001685095.1 Ellobius talpinus
CCGCGCCGGCGCCTGTGGGTTCTGCGCTACCCGCCTGGCACGGGAGATTGCCCGGAAACTTCTTGGACGCTTTGTCTAAGTCCAGTCTCTGGGGCGAGGGAGCAGCACCGGGGAGGAGGCTGACGTTCCCGCCACCTCCCCCTCCTCCGCCACCTCCGCCACCTCGCGCACTCTCCAGCGAGTAGAAGTGCGCGCCCGGCAGGTTCACGGAGCTCACCAGGAGCTGCTCTCCTAGCTGCATGCTTTTGCGATTCGCAGACGGCAGCCGGCTGCCTCCTCGCCTCCCGCGGCCTGGTTATAAAGGCCGGCTGGGGGGAGCCAGCGCCCTCTTCCGAGGGGAAGGTAACGTTCCCTTCTTCCCTCGCCCGGGCTACCCACCTGGGGACCTGCGGGGCGGCTTCAGCGCGCGCCCCGAATCCAGCGTCCTTTCTGCAAGGGAACAAACCCCGGCTTGTAGGTGGGTGATGGAAACTGAGCAAGCAGCGTTTCCCTTTCCTTCCGTCTTTCCTTGTCTAGTTTCCAGGACCCCTACTCTGAGTTCCCATTTAGCAACCAGCCCGCCTCTTCTCTGTTGGCTCTGCCGTGCTAAACCCGAGGCCTACTTGATTGCTTGGAAACTTACGAGCTGTCGCTGGCTGCTTATATGCGTGCTGCCAGGGAGGGGCTTCGCGGCCCCACGGCTAGGGGACTTTGCTATTGGCTGACAGAGGTGACACTAATTCAATTAAGTATTTATTAATTGGATCGAGTTGCCTGCAAGTTTCTTTTCCTACCCGCCTGTTTGTTTGGCTTTTTGTTGTTGGTTTGGTGCTTTTAAGTTTCTCTGGGGGACCTATAACCCACTGTGAGAATCAATCCCAGTCTCTATAAGGCGCTGAAGTTTAGGGTTTGAAGTCTGCGTATCTGGTCTAACCCTAGGCTTAAGGGTCATTCCTGCGCTCGGGGCTAGTTTGGCAAAGGCGGGTCCTAGAGGTCTCTAAACGCTCCCTGCTCGCCGGAAGGAACAGGTTCCCGAGGGTGCAAATCTAGGGGCGGGTTGGAAGGCGACCCAAAGTGTGTGCGTCAGACGCTGTAACATCAAAGCGCACTTTCCCTCTGACTTCCTGGCCATCCACACACAGGAACCGCTTTTTGTTCTGACCCATCTTTTTACCTAAAGGGTTAGTGGCGAGAAACCTTGCGCTCGGCGTTTGGGATTCCTGGGATGACGAAAGATACCCGTGTCTTAATCAGAAGGCCGAGTGCTGTCGGCTACTGAAGACCCAACAGGAGTCCGACCGAGCGAATCAAGCGCTTACCCTCACATACACGCTAACAAACCGGCTTTCCGGGGCCATCATTTTCATCGTTTACAAATAAAAAAAATCCACACTGCTCGGATTTCCTGAACTCTGGATGGTTTCTACCTCCCCCAAGCCCCACTTTTGCCAACATCTTTGGTGAGGACTGACACCACGACACAAAGGTTCCCTAGCAGCTGTGCAGTTAAGATTCCCTGCGCCTCTCCTCTGCGGCACAATACCGAAGGCAGAATAATTAGTGAAATAATCAGTTTGTTATTGAATTAAGCTCCTTTGCCCAGCTGCCTGTTTCCCCCCTGCGTTTCCGCAAACAGTCAAGGACGGTGCCGTCATATTTTATTGTTTTATTATTGCAGAAGGGGGACACGTTTCGTTGCAGATATAAGAAGACCGAACATTCTCCTTTAATAAGCAGTTACGGACGCCTGCAGTAATCGCTCCGGGAGCGCATTTTCCGGTCGAGATGCGGTGACTCTGCTTCCCCCAACCGAACACGATCACACGGGAAACTTTTTGCCTAGAACAGATGAGATGGCCGCGGGGTCTGCTAAGCGCCCAGACCCCAGCAGTAGAACAGCGCGAAGCTTTCCAACCTGGTTCCAAACCCCGCACAGCACGAACATCCGCACGCCCGTGTTAGAGAGTGGAGAGATCCTTCACGCTCTCAAATGCTGTGTGGGGTTTTGATGTGATATGGTGTTGCGAATCTTGGGTGCTCACGAAGGTGTTCAGCGCCAAGTCATAGGCTCGCGAGTTGGAGCGATAGCCTTGTCAATTTTGGCTCAGAGAGCCCAGGAGCTGGCACCCTGCGCGCCCAGCCCCTGAGATCCCAGAATTTGGTCCCAGTTCGGCTCTGGCATGGTAGCCTGATCCGGTCACTTTACTGTTTTTTGTTTTGTTTTGATTCAGAGAAATCTTGGTGGTTAATTTTTATTCCCTTCAAAGAGAGCGAGATATTCAATGTGGGGATTCCACAAGGAGGATGCGAGCTCCAGGAAAGGGCCTCAGCGCTGGCGGCTCAGCCCCGAGTTTTCGAATGATGATTTTTAAGTTCGTGTTAGCCTTGACCTGAGCTGCAGGACGTCTGAGGGGAAAGCAGGTGTGAGACTGAATTTCACGTTATCTGCAGATGGGGTGACTGAAGGTGAATGTCAGTTCTGCACTTTAACACAGCCAGAAGCAGGCTTCGGGGTCCCTTCAAAATGCTTTGAAGAGACCAGGGAAACGCTAGCGTGGCACAGTGCCACCACAGGCAACGGGCACCGTTCAGACCCACTCTGGCGCAAGTAACTCAGACCAGCTGTCCCTACAACCACATCAGAACCGGGTTCATTCTATCCTACCCCTAGAGCAAGCTGACGAAAGCGTGCAGGTTCATCCCGAGTGCCACCAAATTATTAACTCCATGCAATTCAATCTGTGAAACTAGGATTCAGAATTCTCATGGACTCCTGGGGGCCCCACCCTCAGTAATATACTCTTTCATCTTATTTTTGACACATTTTACAGATGGAGAAATAAAGAGAAATCCCACAAAAGTCATAATAAGAGCGCTAGGAAACACTTTGGAACCCGGGATTTGAGGGCATGGGGAACTTACTATTATTATTGTTGTTATATATTATTATTGTGACTCGAAATCATCTGATGATTCCCCCCTTTAAAATGGGGAAAAGCACCATTTCCACTAAAAACATTTTTCTGGCTTCATAAAGACAAAAAAAATAAATATTTCTGTGTTGATGAACTTATATTGTATTATTATTATTACTTATGGTCTGCATTGGTCTAAAGTGCTGGAGCATCATGGAGAACAAATCTATGATTCCTACTTGGAATGGGCTCTGTGTGTGTGTGTGTGTGTGTGTGTGTGTGCTGGTTCAGTAATACTCATAAACAGAGAGAAGGAAAATCAGTGTTGTCTTGTGTCTCAGCCACACTTTAAAGTCCAAGTCCTCTTTTCCAGAAAGAGGCAGAGAAAACAAGGCAAAGGCAGCGATGTTGGATGTCGGGCACACATCAGGCAGCACCTTGCTCGGACTGGGTGGGCAAACAGCAGAACCTTCCACTCTGTTTGCTGTTTGATTTCAATTACACCCCGAGCTTCATGAAATCCAAATGAGACATTTATTGAAAGGTGCCTGGTTTTCTGTGGCTTAACTGACAGTGATACACTGAACAAAAACATCAACACTGGGGAGGAGACCCCTGGCAATACCAGACCCCAGAGGTGGTTGGGTTCACTCAAATGCCTCTCTGCAGCCTGAGATGGAGCAAGCAGCAGCCTCTAGAGGCTGAAGGAAGCTGAGGCCAAGCCTGGATGTGAGCATATGAAAGACCTCGTACTAGTTTGTCCCAAACAATACCAACTTTATGTCAGCTCACTCGTGGTGACAACAGCAATGTGGCCTGTGCCCTCTTGTCTTTCCTTCTCCTTAGAGGTAACAAATAACAGTGCTTGAGATTTTTAAAAGTAAAACGAAGAAGCCGTGGAACCACAGCAGTATCATGTATCACACACACACACACACACGTAAATTTCAAAGGAGAATTATAGATTAGTGCAATGATATGTGGTTAGAGCCCATCCACTTCCCCCATCCCCCACACAACTAAGGGGGCCCATATAAATGCCCCAATAAATTCTATTATTTTCACCCCCACTAAAAATGTGTTATCAAAACACGGTCCGTGTTATTCAAACACTTTGTAAATTCTGAACAGACATGCTGCATGCTCCCCTTTTAACCCTAGGAAAACATTCCAGCATTAACGGGTCACCAGCACTTTGCCTGGACTCTGGGAAAATGTCAATGGTTTTTTTGTGGCAAGTTGGTTCTTTTACTATTTATCTATGGCCCTCTCTTTGTTGATGTTACATTTTATTTCACCATCTCAGGTTCACTGTTTGGCCCTTTGTTCTCCAATGGCCAAATCTGCTGCCTCTGGCTGTGTTTCCCAAAGGAGAGAGAGCTTTCTCCACTGTGAGCTGACTTGCTTTTTTTCCTTCCTTCCTTCCCTTCCTCTCTTTCCTTACCGACTGTCTTCCTTTTAGAAAATGTCCCCTAAGATAAACATTTTGACAAGGGCAAGCAATCCTTGAGAGAGCTCACAAACACAGTTTCACTCTTAAGAATGCATGCAAGTCTTCTCCTATTGGGACACTGAAATAAATGGGTTACCTTGCTTAAAAATCAGACATTACTATACAGACTGGGACAGTCCATTCATATATCTATGTTATATGCTGTATATGTCATACAACACAGCATATAATTATATAACACATTGATAATTTATATAAATTATATAATGTACATTATCTATGTATATAATTAAAAGGAGGCCAGAGGCCATGGTTTGAGAGAAGGATACCTGGGAGAAGGAAAGAAGAAAATGCTGTAGTCATGTTTAATTTCAAAAACTAAAATAAATAAAATACCAGACCCACAACTGTGTGTGGCAAAGAAACATGGTAAGCTCACTTATTTTTTTTTGAAACAATGGCCAAGTTAGATTATTATCTTCACCAGTGAAGCTGTAGTTCAGTGTTAAGATATGAAGAGGAGAGATCTGGAATAAAATGAACACATGTGTTAAGTTGCCTGTTACAGATAATCCCTTTTCCTACACGTCAAGGCAATACTCTCAGGAGGAAGACCTGTAATCTTCACTTGCGTTTCTTATGAAAGTTTTCTTTTTAACTCTAGTGAATTTCAAGATCTAGTTGCTTTATTATCACATCTTTCTCCTTCATCCTGTTCTGGGAGTGCATTTATTCACAAGAATAAGGAAGGCCACAGGAGGCCAAAGCCAAAATGCTCTCAGTAAACAGTTTTACTCGAATATTTGGTTAACCATTGCAACTCTGAAGTATCAGACTTGTGTGGCACTCCATCTGTCTGTCCTCCTGACTTCCTGTCCTCAAATCTCCTGACACTTGTGTGGTGCTCATCTGCCAAGGCAAAGAAAGCAGCCACTCAGTCTGAGCTGGAATAACCAGCTAGCACAGCTCCCAGCCAGGCACTATGTTCTATAAACAGGAAGACTAAAGGGAAATTATGGTGGGCTTTTTGTATTTAAAAGAACAAGAAAACAGACCCTTCTAAATTAATAGACTTGACATTTTCACCCTATTTAGACTTAAAAGATAAAAATAATGTTTAGACTTTTTCTACCCTCCAAGACTATATTTTGCTTCTGCATGGTCACCCTCCCCCTTGTATTTCAATCTTAATATTTCCTAGAGGAAAAATGGAGGGGGCAGATATTTGCTGGAATTTTTTATAGGGGTGATTATTATGAAGAACCAGGAAGTGGTAGTGCATGCTTCTAATACCAGCACTTGGGAGGCAGAGGCAGGAGGATCTCTGTGAATTTGAGACCAGCCTGGTCTACAGAGTGAGTTCCATCTAGGATGGTCAGGGATACACAGGGAAACCATGTCCTCAAGAGGAATAACTATCTTGTCTCCAGGTAACAATAGCGTTCTAAGTGTAAATAGATTGCACATCCCTGGTAAAGTAAGCAGAACTTCGGGAATGGGTGCTTCCTCAGCAATCTCCTCCTGGCACAGGTGCTCAGGATATCTGCACACCAGGCACCCACTCCTTATCCCATTGAGCCAAATCTTCAAAATGACATGGACAGAATCTTGATCCAGGTCCTGAGTGAGAAATGGGAAGAAGGCAGATGCTTAAATAGCAGCCCCAAAAGAAAAGAGAAAGGAAGAAGAAAAGGGCTCACAGAGTAGGAAAAAAATCAGCAAACACAAAAACTGTTCTGGAATCTTTTTCCCTTTCGAGACGCTTAACACAAAACAACGCTCTGCATGGCAGGTATTTGTGGCTCTTCCTTGTCTGAGCAAGTTCCTTAAACCCCATGTGCCTCAAGTTGCCTCCTGTAGTAATAAAACTGAAATCACTACCTACTCACAGAGTGCAGAGAGTCCAACCACACTGAGCTCAAAGGAAGGCTCAGTCTTGTTTGTTTATTGTTTTCCATTAGTCAGATGCCCAGCTTTTCTTGTCTTTTCTTCATAAGACCTGAGGTTTAGTGAAGATGAACACACCTGGCCTGCTTCTTCCCCGGGGATTTCAGTTTGATTTTTGGGGAGGTAGTGGTCAAAGGCCACAGGAAGCAAGAGTAACTCAGAAACCTAGAAGGACCTCCCCAGCTGTTCTCTTCCCTCCTTTTCATTTCTGGGGTGGGTGGCAAGAATTCAAAGACCTCTCTAGGGATTGGGACTGGAAAGATGCACTTCAAAGAGAGGCATTGGTCTGGGGCCCTAACCCTGGTGCGCCTTCCGCCTCCTCTTCTCAAATGGTCATTAGCATTCTGTTTTTCCCAGGACCTTCTTTCCCTCCTGCTCCCCCACCGCGGATTTTGCTTCAAGCCGGGGACTCTTTCAAAGAAAGAAAATGGGGCATTAAGATGAAGGTGTCTTTTCCAACTACTGGTTACTGGTGAAGACGTTGGGAAATGGGAGGCCTAGGGTAGATGCTAGCTCCAGAAGAATCCAGGGGTGTAGAAAGACTCCACCTGGATCGCCTCTCTGTGAGCCCCTGAGAGCCTTAGTGGTGGCATCCTCAAAAGGAGAGGGCCAATACAAATCTCCTTGAGGCCTGAATGGCTAGAGTCCTTGGTGGGGCTTGGGACCACAGCCTCACTGCTGTGATTAGTAAGATCTGCAGGGAGGGACCAACTATTCTAGGGTATCACAGAGTATCTTGGAGCCACCCTGCATCCTGTTGGAGACTGACTTCCCAAATGCACAAGAAAGAAAATAAAAGTAGCTGCTCACTGTAGGCCAGAGCCCCTTTATAGTGTCTTTGGCATAAGGTCCCTTATTGGTTATTGCTGTATTTCGTACAGGGGCCAAGTCATGCTCAGGCAGAAGGAAGGCCCTGGGGAAAGTGCAGAGCTGGAAAGGGTAGCAGAGAGAGTGATGTCTGCAAGGTCTCGGCTGCCAGGCTCCAGGTGGAGAGGTCACATCAGCACAGATTCTGTAGAGCTGTAGAGCATGGGTCCTTGGGTTGGGGTCCATGGGAGAAGAAGGGCTCAGAGGAAGGGGGGATGTAGTGTTGGGAGAAAGCAATGGACAACATTCAGTGTCCATTCTTTATTCTGCTTATTTGAGGCTGGCCTCAAGCTCACAGTGTGGTGACCATGACACCAATTTTATACAAGACTGGGTGGTATCCAGGGCCTCCTGCCTCCTGGGCAAATGTTCTGCCAAGTGAGCAACATCCCTAGCCCCGCTGCCCATTCTTCACAAAGAGCCTCTTGGGAAAGAATCACAGCCGGTACATGTGAGTATGCATGCATGTATGCATTTGTCAGGATCTTGTTATGCAGCCCAGGTGGACCTGTAACCTCAGAGATCTTCCTGTCTCAGCCTCCGTGAATACTTGGTTTACAAATGTGTCACACAGTGCTGGGCCTATAGTCCCCATTAAAATCTCCAAGCTAGAAATAACCATAACATGAGGGGAGCATTCTGCCAGCTGGAGCTAGGCCAAGGCCTGGGCCTTCCTTGTCTCACACTCTCCTTCCACCTCTGTTAGGTACCTCCACCATCATTTCACGCACAGGAAACCCTATTTCAGGGATAAAGAAGCTGAGGGCAGGTGACATGAAGTGACAAGTTGAAGGGTATGTATATACACATAATCAGTGGGTAGCAAGAGCAGGTGTACCTGGAAGCTATGGAGGCACCATGGCCTTCCCCTCAAACTCTGAAACCCTTAATAGAAAACAAAACCATACAACAACAACAACAACAACAAAAGCAAGGTCGTTTGTGGGGGCTTTTGCAAAGGGAGCTGCAGGGAAGCAAAGTCCAGTTCACACTGTGACTACCCCCCCAACCCGAGCTCCGAGCCCCCCCGCCCCTCCCTCTTTCCTGTTCTCTCTCCTCTCCCAGCTAGCGGTCCCTCCTACAGCATCAAGGCATGCTGGGGTTGGCTGGGAGAATCTTGACTGGGGGATTCGTCTCCCACCCATCTGCTAGCTTTTGTACAGCACCTTGCGTTCTTGTTTCCTAGGTCGCGGTTCACTGTAGGCGGGGGTGGGGCTGGGGTCGGAGGGGTGTCCTTTGCCCTGTTCCCGGGGCTCTGCCTTAGTAGGAACTCCTCCTTGCACTACGCTGGAGCGGTGCACAAACCGTTAAGCAGGTTCCCTCTCAAAACAGGCTTTCGGCACTAGGAGGACTCGCGCTTGGCCAACCAGATCAAGGACCAGTCAGTTCCACCAGCGCGTTGTGGGGTCGGTTGGTGGGTCAATTTCAGCCCTGGGCTGGAGCCTGGACTTCCAGCGCTTAACTCCACTTGGCAGGATGGGGGCCAGGGTCTCTCAAGCACACCCCAGGGCTTAGATCTTCGAATGCACTTCGGTATTGGAGCACTCCTTTCTCCATTCCCCACAAACACCTACTTAGTCCAGATTATCTTGATTGAAAAGGTTTGAGAAACAGGACCCCACCTATAGCAGTGAGTCGAGCTGTTTTTTTTTGTTGGGGGGGCAGTTTCCTTGCCTCCAGGGCAGATGGTAATTAGACGCCTTGGAGACCACAATAGTTGGAGAATCTAAAAAATTACATTATTTTATACATAGTAACACATTATGAAATATAAACTCAATGTTTACGTAAAATATACTTGGCAATATTTGGCAGAAGTTTCTCTGTCTCTTCTCTCTCTCCCTCCCTCCCTCTCTCCCTCCTTCCCTCCCTCTTTCTCCTTCCTTCCTCTTTCTTTTTTTTATTTCTTTTCTTTTTTTTGTCGCCTGGTTACAACGTCTCCCAGTTTCCAGAACCCTGGAAATAGGCAAATAGGATTCCTTTCTAATCATGTCTGGGGCTACTGTGTTATAGGATAGAGGTGCACCCGCCTCGTCTCCCACCCATCTGCTCGCTTTTGTACCGTGCCACTTAAAATACATCTTGAAGTTAGGGCCTGGGGATGCCAGCAGGCGTGCAAATCTAGGCACACAATTAGAAGCGCTTTAAAAGTTAAATGTTGGAAGGGGAAAGAACGTGATCAAAATACATTGTAGGTTAAAAAAATAATTGAAAAATGTTTCGTACTGGTTTGATACTTTGAGAGTCAGGGTGCAGCTGCGCACCCACGGTGCGGTCCTGTCAGCCCTAGGGCTCGACTCTGAAGAGCTGGGAGAAGCCAGTTTTGCGCTACCGAAGGCGCAGGGCCCCTTTGCTCCGAGCGCACAGAACCCCCACCTGGGTCTCCTTGTAGGCATTTCCCTTCCGAAATGACAGCCCCATTGTTTGTCCTCTGAGACCCCTATAAGCTCTGGCACTCGGTCCTGAGTCCCCAAAGCTAGTGGGAGGAGCAGCTATCTGCTAGACTGCTCCCCAAACTTCCCGAGGTCACATCAAAGCAGAGAGCCTGAAAAGAGACCTTCAATAGTGTTAGCGTCCCGCTGGGCTTGGCTGCTGGGGGTGGGGTGGAGAAGGGGATCTCAGGAGAGACCCACCAACTTTGTAAATCCCACCCCAAATCCTTCTGGGAGATAGAGCACGCTGCAGTTTTACCACCAACGGAATAGTGTATGTGCCAGCCATTCTGCGGGTGCCAGGGTGCAAATTGTGGTGTGGCGGTCAAGAAGGCAATGTCCTGGGGAGATAATCTCAAGTCCACCAATAAGAGAGGGTAAGAAGATAATCAGGCAGGGTAATGCAAGGAATCCCCGTTTGGGCTGCATATTATTAAAATAATCTGTAGTTATTAAAGTCCCAGTGCCCTGCCCGGAACCACCCCAGAACAATTAAGTTAGAATTTCTGAGGATGAGACCCAGGTGCTTTTTTTCCCATAAAGATTATAACTTGCAGTAGAGTTGAAGATGGGCTAAGTTTTGTGGGTTTGGCGGCTGGGGGAGGCGTGTCTATAGATTTGACACAGGAAGAGGGGATGGCAGCCCTAGAGAGCCTGTGGAAGAGTCCTGCTCCCCCTCCCATGCCTGCTGGTGATCTGATATGAGAAGTGAGAAAGGATGATTACTTATTTACCAATTTATTTTTGTTTTTGAGTCAGGGGTTCATGTAGACCAGGCTGGCCCCAAACTCATTATGCAACCAAGGATGACCTTGAACTCATGATCTTCCTGCCATTCTATCCTAAGTGATGGGGTAAATGGGCATACCACGTGTATAGAGTCACTGTTTTGAAATGTCCTACTTCATAACATTAGCATATGATAATAACATTTCTCAAAGTTTGGATTTTTCAGTTTTGTTTTGTTTGTTTGATTTTTGGGACAGGGTTTCTCTGTGTAGCCCTGGCTGTCCTGGAACTATGTAGACCAGGTTGGCTGCAAAGTCAGAGATTGGCCTGTTTCTGCCTCTCCGGTGCTGGGACAATAGGTGCTACTGCCGCCAGGGTCAATGGGTTTGTTTACAGCCGTGGAAAAAGTATTATTCCCTCTGATGTGATGCGTTGTTCTGATTATTTTATTTTATGTGTGGTATGAGTGCTCTGTCTGCATGTGTGTCTGTTACTATGCCTGTGGGTTGCATACCCTGGAACTGGAGTTAAAGAGGGTTGTGAGCCACTGTGGGGTGCTGGGAACCGAGCGGGGTCCCCTGGAAGAGCAGCTAGTACTCTGAGCCATCTCTCCTTCCCCGTTGTATAATATTTATACTGTTCGTTCTCTGCTAGTCTGTTGGTGGCTCTGCTTTGTATTTCCATACACTCATAAGCATGCATCATACTTCAGATTATGGAGCATTCCCCAGATATGATACACAGTTGCATTTTGTCATGTGTCGTGAGTATTTACTCTTATTTTATTAACTTTGCACAGTGGCAGTATTGCAGCCAAAGAGATTTATCCAAGGTGCAATTATTGTTAATTTAAAAATTGGCAGTAGGGGGCTGGAGAGATGGCTCAGAGGTTAAGAGCATTGACTGCTCTTCCAGAG
>LOJH01059619.1:0-10054 GCA_001685095.1 Ellobius talpinus
TGAACCTTTGCACACAGGGACTAGGAGTGTGTGAACTGAGCTCTGCGAGGGAAGAAGTGGGACTGTCATGAAGAAGCAGACAGCACCAGGAATGTTAGGTCATCTGTGTTAACTGACGTTGTCCAAGAGGAAAATAAGCTCCTCATATCTTTATTTGGAGTAATTTCACAACTCAGAACAGAGCAGCCACTGCAGTCAGGCCCCTGTGCTCCTGTGGAACTGCATTTAGAGCTGCTATCTCCTTCAAATCACATTTCAAAGGTATGCTTCCCTGGCTGGGTCACAATGCTGGCCAGAGTCTGAAAAAAAAAGTTATATGTCAACCCAAAGGGATGGATGGTGAAATTAAAAGGACATGTTTTTTTGAAGTAAATGTTCCAAGAAATGTTGAGGTTAGGGGCTGCCAGCAGGAGGAATCTTTCCAAAATTCAGTCACACCAAGGGGAGTGGCATCATGGTGGTTCCCCTCTTTTCTGAGAGGAAGTGAAGATGTCATCAATAACTCACATCTGAGTCACTGGCCCCCAGGCCAATGGCTAGGTTAGCAGGAATCTGCTCCTGTGGGGAAGGGGGCAGAAAGATGGGAAGCAGAAGAGCCAGTTCTGCTGGTGGGTTGGGGAGGCTCCTGCCTGCGCAGGCTAGGAGAGGATTCATCATAGAACTCAGGTCAGTTCATAAGCCCTCCCTTACCTCAGAGGAACCCTTTCTGGGAGCTTTACTGCTTATGGTATTTACTTATTTAAGATAAAAATGAGAAACATTAAATAATTCATTTACCTAGAAAATTTTAAGAACATTTGAAGTAAAATTGTCTCATTAGAAAGATGGTGGGTCTCATGGCTCCTGAAGGGTAAGAGGCTGTGTTGTAGTTAAAGCCTTCTCCCCTGGGCCTGCCACCCCCCACTGTGTGTGTGTGTGTGTGTGTGTATGTGTGTGTGTGTGTCTGCCTGTCTGTCTGGGGGGTGAATTGTGTGTGTGTGGTGGGGGGTGGAGTATGCATTTATGCAGATGCCAGAGAATGGCCTTTGAAAATTGATGTTTCTCATGAACAGCCTCCTTGCTTTTGGTCATAGGGTCTCAAATCAATGGACTTAACCTGTGGCTTACTGATTTGTCCAGGCTGGTGCCAGGGAGCCCCAGGGATCCACTTTTCTTGGCTCACCTAGTGCTGGGATTGCAAGCATGCTCCCTCACACCCAGCTTTTTGCATGGGTCCTCACATTTGTGCTGCAAGTGTTTTACAAGCTGAGCCATCTTTGCGGTGCTCAGGTCCTCACTTTTGGAGTCAGGTGCAGTAGCTAGGCTGTCACCTGACCTAGTACTCCCCCTCCATTCCTCAAGTCTTATTTTTCACATAGCAGTTCAAACAAGTGATGGACAGCTTTTAAAAAGAAACAATAACAACAAGTGGGGACCTTAAATGTGCAATTTCCCAGACGGGCAGGTCCATGTTACCCAAGCATGATAGGGCACACTTTGGAGCCCTGATATTGGTCTCAGAAAGCTTGAGTCTGGGGCAGTGACTTAGGGGTTGAGAGTATTTGCACTACAATGAGCTGAGTTTGAATCCCCAAAACCCAAATAAAATGCTAGGCATGGCCCCAAGCTCCTATAATTCCAGAACTGGAGAGCTGAAGCAGGTGAACCCCAAGAGCTCACTGCCCAGCCACCCTGACTGTCTCACACTGTCCCAAAGCAATAAGGCAGAGAGCGATGGACAAGACAGCGGATACTCTGCTGTGGCCTCTACGTGGATGCTTATGGGCATACACACCTGCATGTTCGCATACATGCACCACAAGCATCACACATGCACACACATGTACACACACACACACACACAGAGCTTGGGCTTCTACCTTGACTTTGTTCCTTTCTATCTCGGTGACCTTAAAAAAAGGCACTGAACCTTTTTGAGCTCTCTTCCCAGTGGGAACACCTTGACATTCAGATATTAAATGAAACAATAAGAGTGTGCAGTTGCATACAGAGATCAGGCACATCAGACCCGCTGAAGCTGGAGTTCTAGGTAGTTGTGAGCGGGCTAGAAACCAAACTCGGGTCTTTAGTGAGAACAGGATGCACTGTTAACCACCAGCCAGGCCCCAGGTCCTCCATCTCTATCAGCCAAATCTGGCCACCCTACCCTGGCATGTTATAGGTCTGTGACAAGTGTTTCCTCATTTTCACTTCCTCATGAAGTCACCTAAAGTGAGCTCCAGACAGTGCCTTATTTAAATGTGGTTTGAATGGTGGGAAAATACGGAGATGGCAAGATGTATTGTATGCTAATTATTATTTCTACAAGTAGAAATACATAAAAATACTAAAAAAAAAAAGCCCAGCACTTGGGAGGCAGTGGCAAGTGGATGTGAGTTCGAGATCAGCCTGCCTACAGAGTGTGTTCCAAGACAGTTGGGGCTACACATAGAAACCCTGTCTCAAAAAGACAAAACCAAATAAAACAAAAACCAAACAAACAAAACCCCACCCCCCCCACAAAAACGGTATTCTTATCTAGAAATTTAAGATTGAGCATTTGGCATATAACTCAGTGGTAGAACACTCCATTGATGTGTGAGGCACTGTGTTCAAGTCCCACCACCAACACAACATACAAAACCAACAACCATCTAAGCAACAGGATTACATTTGTGGAGTTTATAGCAACATTTAAAAGTGTTTTGGGTAGAGTTTTATGTGAAAAAAACCGGCTGGAAAATGCAGCTGACTTCTACTGCATTAGGATGCAGGAGGAGCTTTGAGAGCACCGAGTGGCCTCTTTCTTTATGTCTTCTGAAATGAAGTCATTGCTTTCACAAGTAAAATGATTTGTAAAGTTCTTTATTAAATTGTGTGATATGTATACTCCATCAGCCATTTTAAATACCTGTTAAACTGATCTGAATTTAGCAATTTGGGGTAGCACATAACTTTTTCTGGGATACGTGAACAGATGTCTAGCTCCCAGACAGCAGACAGCACCCAGGTTTATCTCACCGAGCAAGGGGTTTACTGGGGTTTCTTACAGAAGTGGGAGTCACTCAAGTCAGTCGCACCCCTGGAAAGTGCACCTAGCGATGACTTAGGAAAGCTGCATTGCCGCAGTTCCCTGGACACTCCACAGGCAGCGCCACGGAAGAGACCCTTCTCTCAGCGCTCAGCAATTGAATCTTGGTTATGTCACCCTGAGGAGGGAGGGACTTCACGAGTCTTAGAAATGTCCTTAGTTTTCTGACTCCTATGAGCTCTTCCCTGAAGGAGAGACTATCTCAATGTGGAAGACTTATAACATGGGACAACATAACTTTTAAACTCTTAGAAATAGATAAAATACAGAAATTCAAGTAGATAACTCTACAGTTTGATCTTTAAAACACTTTTGTTATGAAGAATATACATCTGGAAAATATGTAAGACATGAGTGCCCAGTTGAACACATGCACGACCTTGATTCCCTGCTCCCTCTGTCTTCTGTTCCTGTCACTTCAGCTCCACTCTGTTGACCATAAGGATGACTTTGGCTTGTTCTTGAACTTGACCTAGATATGTGGGGTATCGAATTGCTGTGAAGAAACACCATGACCGCAACAACTCTGATAAATAAAGCATTTAATTGGCACTTGCTTATAGTTTCAAAGACTTAGTCCATTGTCATTATAGTGGGGAGAATGGCGGCAAGCAGGCAGATGCAGTGTGGGGTGGCTGGGGGTTCTATACCAGGATCCACAGGCAGCCAGAAGAGAGCCACTGGGCCTGGCTTGGCCTATTGAAACCTCAGATCCCACCCCAATGCCACACTTTCTCCAAGGCCACACCCCCTAATCCTTTCAAATAGTGCCACTCCCTAAGCATTCAAAATAATGAGCCTATAGGGGCCATCTGTTTTCAAACCACCATATGGGGTAAACACACATGCTCCTTAACAGATGAGGGAATCTCATCCCGATGAACCCCTTGTAAATTGTAATATACTTCGTCACCCAGGTGTCTTCGACTTTGGGAACACAATATACTGTAGATCAGTAGTTCTCAACCTTCCTAATGCTATAAGCCTTTGATATAGTTTTTCATGTTATGATGACCCTCGACCATAAAATAACTCTCATTGTTACTTCCTTACTGTAATTTTGCTGCTGTTATGAATCGTAATGGAAATAGTTTTGGAGAAAAAGGTTTGTCAAAGGGGTTGCAACCCACATTTTGAGAATCACTGCTGTAGAGTGTTGGCTATGGACCCTGAAGGTCACATGACTTAGAGGTGTGACTTGTTGCCTCTGCCAGCATCTCACTAGCCTGGGAGAAGACCCAAGTCCAAGATTGAAGGAACAGTTTCTCCTGAGCATGTACATCACTGTCCCACCACCGCTAAGTAAAACACAGTCAAGGCAGAGGCTGTCTCCTGTGTTCCCTTGCCTGGCCTCTTCGATGGACATGTTTGTGAGCTTCCTCACCTTGCTGGATACTAGGGCAGTTTGTTTAGCTTTGCTGTTGTTCTTCAGCAACCCCACCAGGACTGTGCTACCATTTCCTTACTAGTATTTCAGGTTTGGGTTATGTTACATTTCTTTACCCAAATGCTGGGCCTTTAGGTTATTTCCAGATTTTGGTATTAGGACTCACAGCACTTCTTATTCTCCTATCCATGACCCTGGGGTCCATATCCTCCCAAGCCCAGAGGATTTCACTTTCGTGATCTTCCTGGACCGTGTGAATGAGGCCTCGACCCATTCAGGATCATAAAGCATTAACTGATGAATACCCTGGAGTTGGGGACCCAGAGCTGAGGAACTTCTCCCACCTTGGTTCTTGTTCATGACAAATGCATATTTCAAAGAATTAAACACCCAGCAGCTGTCTTAAATGTCAAACAAACCCGCTGTTACTCTCAATGCATTAAGAATCTTTTAAATGGCAAGAATCAGTACTAACATTCTTTGTTGTTTCAAATTAATAGCATCTAAATGTGCAGATCTCTGCTTCATGACTCACAAAAACATTTGCCAATGTTCCAAATTAGACAATTTTGCTTTTAAGATAGAATCAGAAATTTGTTGTTTGTGGTATAAGACATTTTAGAGACACTGCTCAGTTCAGTCCTGTTCACAGCACAAACCAGTAAACGAATCAACTTTCTTGATGCCATGTGATGTCTCGCCATGGTCATACTTTACTACTATAGAACAGAACTTCTTTCCAACTTTAAACCCAAAATATTGCTCGGGTTGCAAACTATCGCATGTGTAGGATGTGGAGCATGTCAATTCTGTTGTTTTCAGCATCCATCTGCTGCTTTATTAATATGGTCGTTGGGTATATACCCCTGCATGGATCTCTTGACATCTCATTTTTATAACAGAGGCATAAAAAGATCACATGACGTAGCATTAGTGAGTGCAGTGGCCATGTTTTACAACAAGGTGATGCTCATGGAAACAGAAGGCTGGAGATTATTGAGTCTTACTGTAACTGTTTTCCTGGGCTATAGAATGGCTAAAGACAGCCTGGGAGCTTCAGAGTTATGATCCACAGGGACCAGTCTGAGATCTGGTACTGACCTGTTGTTAATATCAGGGGACAAAGTTTTTTATGAAGTTAACCATGTTTGATTTTAAAGGACTACCCTTTATGCTGAGATTTGTCTTTCTTTCGTATGTATTTGCCAAGGTACTTAAGAAAGAAAACATGATATGTTTGTGTTTATTTGAAAATTTTGGGAGGATAATGGTTGGGCTTTGTTTACCATCATACACCCCGTTCCTTATATTATACCTGACTTGTGACAGAGATAATAATGGAGGGTACATTCATTTTCCAAGTCGGAGGGCTGGAAAGACGGCTCCATAGGTAAAAACACTTGCCTCCCCCCAAACCATGTGATAGGAGAGAACTGACTTCTACGAGTTGCGTCATGTGCATGTCCACAGCTCAGGGACTGATCTCACTGGGACGGGGAGGGGATGAAGAAACTACAAATTAACATACAGAAAAGCTGGCATTAGGTGGGCTCTGCACTCTAGTGAAGACACACCAGCAGCAGCCTGGAAACTCAGCACATTTATTTTATACATCTGAATGGATGACGTGAATTTACTGTATACAGTCAACGGAGGAGGGGAGTGGCTAACCTAGGTAGGAGGCCTTTTTGGGGAGCAGTCTCTGGCCTCTATGGGGAACAGGGAAGGCTTTGCTATTCCCCGTGGATCTGAGGCACCAGGGACCTTGATGCCCATGCTCATGTCAACAATATACACCAATCGCTTAGAACTTCTGCTCCCCACAACCCAAACACTAAATAAACACAACAAGTGAAGTTTTAATGTTTTTTCAGATTGATGTTCCTGAGGAGAGTCCCAAGCATCTATTACACTAGGCTCAATATTTCTCCCCAGTTTAAAGATACACAGACCACCAGGATCAATCCAGTTAGAATCAAGTCAGAAGGATTAGGGTGGGCCCTGGTATAGTGGCTACTGCCTTTCCAGACTCTCTGTGTCTCCCTGAAACAGAATCAGGGAGAAGGGTTTCTGACAGGGCTACAAACCAAGCAGTGCTGACAATCACCAGAAACTAAACAGAGCAAGCAAGAATCTGACCGCCTGCATCTTGACTTTGGACTTCTGAGCTCCAGAATCACGAAGAAAAGCATTGCTGTCACCTTGAGACACTCAGCTCACAGTCTTCATCATTGACAGAAAGGAGGCCAGGCTACTGGATGTCTCAGGAGGCAGAAGGGAAAGGGTAAGATCTCGAGGGACTGGCGGCATCTCTTCGAATGTCTGCACTGTGGAGCAAAAAGGAGAATACCTAGCTGCTTCCCCAAGGTAAATCTGCAGACTCTGAGGATTCATTGTCTAGAGAACACTTTGTTATTGTAGTCATAGACAAATCAGAAAATGCTCTGGTATGATATAGGAAAGGAATTGTTAGGAATCTATCTCTCCCTCTCTGCACTCGCACACAAGCACACACCCACACCCACATACACCACTCAAAAAAAGATACAATTATGGTATTAAAAAGATTCACTAAAATCTGAAAGGTTATCAAGCCATATCTATAAAATGTCCTGTGAAGAAAGATGGTGCAAGCTCAGATCCTGGCAGAATTCCCACTGGATGTTTATGAGGAAGGGTATGACTTCAGAGACCATGCGGTCTCCCTCGTCCTGCCACTGAACTGAGAACACATTAATTCAGTTGGGCCACCTGGGGCCCATTTAATGCACTAGAGCAGTAATTTGCTAAATGGGTCCCTCATAGTAAAATAGAATGAGTAAACACTGAGCAATTTAGGATGGTAAACCACTAGTAGCTCAAGGGATATACAAATGTGAAGCTATAATTAGATTCCTTGTTCATAATGCACAAACTAAAAATATTTCATGGTAAATTGTATCTTTCTGAGTTTATTTCTGGACACAGCTGAGCCCTTAATAGTTCACATAGAAACTGTCCCAGCTATCAATTCATGCTTCCATTAAAATTCCAACTGTTTATATTAGAAAATAATCTCAAAAGTGGTTTCTTTTATCTTAGATATAAAGATGTACCCAGGATTAACCTAGAGTAGTAAATCAGTTATAAAGCACACAGCAGAAAGTAATAGAATATTATGTTCTCACAGAATTTAGCTGTGGAAATACTTTAGCAAGTTGACATAAAGGTTTACAAACTTTATGTCTTTTATGTCTGATGTTTCTTTTCAGGGTTATCTTTTAGCATTTTAAGATGTGATTCTTTAGGGCTGGTGAGATGGCTCAGCAGGTCAAGTCACTAGCCACTAACTATGATTTCAATTCATGGGACCCACATGGTAGACTGTTGGTCCTCTGTCTTCCATATGTGAACCAGGACACAGATACACAGATACATACATTATCACACACACACACACACACACATACAGACATGTGTGAGTACACACACAGACACACTGACACACACCCACATGCAGACATGTGCAAGCACATAGACATATATAAGAAAGTGTGCACGCGTGCGCGTGCACACACATGCACACAACGTTAAAAGAGAGATGCCATTCCTTGTGCCTCCCAGCATGCAGAAAGACCTGGGGTCAAGCTCTAAAACAAAGTGATTGCTTAGAAAGTGTGGCTGGGCAGAAACAGAGGACTGCATGCTTGAAACACGTCAAAGGAGAGGCCGTAGTGTGCTGTGCTGTGGGATTACGATGATGCCTTCCCCGCCTGCAACTATTTGAAGCTGCCTGGAAAACATTAAAAAACAAAAACCAAAACCACACAATCCTTCTTTTATTTCCAGCAGTTGTATACTATGGGCTGGTACAGAGGTTTGAGTGATGTTCCACGGTACTAGAAACCTCCATGCTTAAGTCATTGCTCTTTACCAATTTGCTATTTCAACTACAGAGCTCTGTCTTATCTGGTGTTACAAGGATGCTCTACACTTTCAGTAATTCTCATTTTCTTTCTTTCCTTTCACATCCCGGTTTAGTCTCTTCAAGAAGGTTTAGGATCACATCGTGGGCCTCTCTTGCCATTCTGTTCTCCCTGCCAGGGGGATTCCTGAGCAGTATTGGAGAGGCCAGTTTTCAGATTATAGATTCTAGCCATGAAATCTGGCAAAACTTCATTTTTTTAACATCTGCTTTTAAGAGATAATTCTTGAGAATTTTATTTATTATGCATATGGGTATTTTGCCTGCATGTATGTCTGTGCACCACATCAATGTCCACAGAGGCTACACTAAGCATTGGATTTCCTGGGCCTAGAGTTACACGTGGTTGCAAAACACTATGTGGGTGCTGGGACTTGAACCCAGGTCCTTTTGTAGAGTAGCAAGTGCTCATAACTGCTGAACTGGTTTTCCAGCTCCAACACCTGTTGCTCTTCATTATGGTGGGAAGGATGTATTTTGGCTCACAGTTGGAAGGTAGAGAGAACATCATTGCAGGGATTTTTTTTTAATTCTGTAGATGGTGCGGCTTGGGTGTTTATTCAGCTAAACCTTTCTGAAATTATGCTCATTGACACATCCAGAGATTTTCCCATGGTGATTCTAAATCCAATCAAGTTGGATTTAATAAAGCGTCTGAGTTAATCCATTGAGCTAACAGTGTCTGGCAACTATTCTTTTAACTTTCTTTTTGAGACAGGGTGTCTTTCTTTTTGGACATTGATGTGGTGCACAGACATACATGCAGGCAAAATACCCATATGCATAATAAATAAAATTCTCAAGAATTATCTCTTAAAAGCAGATGTTAAAAAAATGAAGTTTTGCCAGATTTCATGGCTAGAATCTATAATCTGAAAACTGGCCTCTCCAATACTGCTCAGGAATCCCACTGGCAGGGAGAACAGAATGGTACATAGATGAGGCTGGCCTCAGACTCACAGATATCTGCCATTCTCTGCCTCCTGAGTGCTAGGATTAAAGGCACTGCCATTCCAGCTTACTATAACTATGCACACAGACATGCACACATAGACTTATATATGTATCCATATACCTATATATACACATATTTACATGTGTGAACACACACATATATTCATATAATTAGGTTTTTGAAACCAAAAGCTATGATATAGATTATTAATAATATCATTATTATTGGTTCTTTTGAGACAGAGTCTTACTTTGTAGCCTTGGCTGTCCTGGAGCTTGCTAAGTAGAACAGACTGGCTTTGAACTCATAAAGCTCTGCCTGTCTCAGCCTCCCTAGTACGAGCAAAGACTTATTCTTTTAAAAAGATTGACTTTTATGTGTATGAGTGATTGTACATCACATGGTGCACTGCCTTCAGAGGAGGCTATCCTATAGGTCCTCTGCAAGAGCAGCCCATGCTCTTGGCTGCTGAGCTACCTCTCCAGCCCCGTTAAAGAAGAATAGAGGATATAATGTTTAGGAATTCCAAAAATTCTTGAAAAAATGTTTTTTGTCCTGGCTGCTTTCTCCATCCATATTTAATGAAACTGTGTAGATAATTTAAAAACTAGGTGCCTTGATAGGAATTTTAGTTCTCTCTCTCTCTCTCTCTCTCTCTCTCTCTCTCTCTCTCTCTCT
>LOJH01059621.1:0-11239 GCA_001685095.1 Ellobius talpinus
TATATATATATATATATATATATATATATATATATATATATATATATATGTCACCCCAAAATGCCTGACCATCTTTTGGTGAATATAAGGCACTGTAGGACCTTGGACACCATATTGGAGAGGCTCTTCCCTGCCCCTCCCTCCCTGAGACAAGTCATCCTTCGTGATTGTTCTTTTAATCATCTTCCTTGGTGTTTTGCATAGTTTAATGTTTATGTGTAAAATATACACATTTTCTTTTATGTTTTTGTCTTACTTTTAGATCAGGAATATTTTCCTGTGTATTCCTACATTTCTGAGATTCACCCTTGTTTATGAGTATTTCATTTTTATTTCTTATGGTTTAATACTCTGTATTTAATCTGCTGTTGGATATCTGGGTTTCTAGCTTGGGAGATGTTTTCGTTGTTTAATTGACAAACTTTCCCAACAGCAATCAGTATAAAGTCAACAATAAACAACAAACCCACTTATACTATTTCCTTGGTATCTGCCTGTTTCTGTGGATCTAGAATCGAGTAGAGGCTTAGCTGGAGTCTCTAGAGGTCACGCTGTATAGTAAAGGGGCTACTGATTGAGGATGAAGTCACCTCAAGACTCATAGGAGCTGACTCAGGATTGTTGGAGAATTGGAGCCTTCCTGACTTCAGCTAGGCATATCTGTCTTTATAGAGGCTCGTTACAACATAACATCTTGCACCCCTCACCCCCACCCCAGAGTAAGGACTTGCCGCATGAAAGGCAAGAACCAGATTCTTTTCTTCTTTCCTAATCTCAAAAGTGACATCCCATTATTTTTGTCATTATTCTGTTTCTTAGAAGTGTTTGCCCCCCACCCCACACACACACACACACACACAAGTTGGTGGATTTTACAAGGGCATGGATGTCTTCAGGTGAGCATTCTAAAGACTGCTTGTTATGACAACCGGATAATGTCTTATAGCATCCCTACTATGTGTGCAGGTGTTTCTTTAGAGCTTGCACCCAAGAATAGAATGAGTGGGTCATAAGATTTGTACATATTCAACTTTCTTAGGTCATTCCCAAGCTCTTTCTCCAGTGCCAGACTAGCTGGCACTTCCTCCGACAAAGGATCAGAGATCTTGATGCTTGACAGACCCTGTCATAACAAAGTTCATTTTTAGTCCAGTCTGGCGAGTAGGGGCTAGACGGACTCTGCTAGGAGTTTGCTTAGCATCCACATAGCTAACAAGGCAGCCTGCTTTTGTGTATGCCGCTCAAGGGTGCGACTTTCCATCTTTGGGTATGCCGCTCAAGGGTGCGACTTTCCATCTTGGTGTATGCCGCTCAAGGGTTCGACTTTCCATCTTGGTGTATGCCGCTCAAGGGTTCGACTTTCCATCTTGGGGTATGCCGCTCAAGGGTGCGACTTTCCATCTTTGGGTATGCCGCTCAAGGGTTCGACTTTCCATCTGCATGTCTGATAACCTGGTTTGTAAGTATTCTCCTAGTAAGTTGTTTTTCTGTACCTAATTGACATTGGAGTTTTTTCTTAATGCAATCCATGCCTCGATCAATATTTAGATACTGTATATGCCGCAAATATCTGATTCTGGATTGCTTCTGACATTTTCTTTCTCTTTCTCTTTCCATGTCTCTTGATGAGAAAGTCAAAGTGTCTAGTACTTTCTTTCATAGTGTGTCTTGTTTAAGAATTTTATCTTTCAAGGAGCAGGAGAGATGGTTCAGTAGATAAAGGCCCTTGCTGTACAAGCCTGAGGATCAGTGCTGGGTACTAAACTCCCATGTAAAAGTTAGGCTGGTGTGCAGACCACCTGTAATAGAGAGTATAGAGGGGACCCCTCCCCCCACCAAGGCAAGATTACCTGCTAGAATATCAAATTTTTAATTTCAGGTCCAGGGAGAGACCCTGCCTCACTCAGTAAATAAAGTGGAGACAATTTCATCAGTTGTTTCTGTGGTTGTTGAAAGCTTCATGTAATTCATGGGGCTGAGAGACGGCTCAGCCATTAAGGGTGTACTCCTCTTGTTGAAGATTAGATTCAATTCCCAGCATTCACAGGTAACTCACAAGCACCTTAACCACCTGACATTAACCTCTAGCTTCCACAAGCAGGACACACATGTGCAAGTAAACCTATACCCAAGTGCATCTATACACATACAAACACATATACACATACATGCATATCACATACACAAAACACACATGGGACACAATTGTGTCCTTGAGGTTATAAATTAAGTTACTGTGTTATCTTTCATTGATTTCCAAGGCTGCCAATGGTTTTGCATTTGGCAGTCAGGCTTAATCCACATGAGAATTGATTGCTTTGTTATTTATTCCAATGGTCTACATGAATCAAGTTTTCCATATGTGTATATATTTATTTTAAGTTCCCTACTCTCATTTATATACTTGCCTTTATATATTAATTACTTGTCAATCAAATTTGATAGAATTCATTACTCGTTTTATTTACCTGTAACTGCTTTCAAACTTACCACATGGACAATAATATCTAAAAATCATGTCAATTTTGTTTCTCTCCTTATCTGCATATTTCTAATTTTTAAATTCTTTTTCCTCTCTTCCTCCTTTGGAGAAGACCATCAGTACAGTATGCCACTTAGGAAGGTTTTACTATATAGACTTTAAACATAGCATTTCCATTTGGCGATCATGTTTATCATAAGTGAATGTTTCATCAGTTGTTTCTGTGACTATTAAAAGCATCGTGTAATTCATGGGGCTGGGAGCTGGCTCACCAGTTAAGGGTGTGTATTTCTCTTGCTGAGGATTGGAGTAGCTCACTGTCCCCTGTAACTCCAGCTCCATGAGTGAGGAGCCAACACCTTTCACCTCTATGGGATCCTGCGCTCATATGCACAACCCACACGCTTACACATAATGCAAAATAAAATAAACCTTTTTAACAAGAGAAAGCATCATATAATTATTTTTCTTTAAATATGTTTAGGTGGCAAGGCCTATATATAGCATTTAACTTCTAATAGTAAGGAGCTAGCTGATACTTCTAGAATAAACCCTCTCTAGTGTATATGTCATGGCATTTATACATAGCATAAAAGACAAGCATTATTTACATTTGTGTGATTTAAACATTGGTCTATAGTTATCACTTTCTGTGCTGTCCTGCTGTCCTGATCTGCTATTGGTATCATCTCAAAATAGTATGGGTAGTGTTCTTGCCTATCACAAAAATCTGTACAATATTGCAGTTATTTAATCCTTGATTAGTAAAACCTTCTGGGTTTGAAGTTCGGGGAATTTTAGGTTTAATTACTTGAATAATTATAGGGGATGCCTTTTTGATTTGTTTGCTTTTTTTGAGACAGGATTTTTCTTTGTAATCCTGGCTGTCCTGGAACTCGCTTTGTAGACCAAGCTGGCCTAAAACTCACTGGGATCCACCTATTTCTGTCTCCCAAGTGCTGGGATTAAAGGCATACACCACTACCTTCCAGCTGAAGACGCCTTTTTAAAACTAGCTGTATGTTTTTATTTTCAAGTTAATTAGAATAAAATTATTTCATTATTTAAAATACAATTATAGAACTATTTAGGTTTTCTTATGGCATCAATTTTTGATAAACTGTGCATATGTATTCCATGTTCGTAGAATAGAATATTAATTGGTTTAAATCTTTTTGTTTTCTACTGATATGACCCTTTCTTTAGTAATATGGGCAAACTTTTTATTCCAATTTTTTTATTGTTTTGCCAGAATTTGGTGTACTTTATTGGCTATCACACACACACACACACACACACTCACACACTTTTTTAACCTCATTAGCTTTTCACTTATTTTAAAGTCTAAAATTTATGTACTTAGCTCATTGAGTTTTCTTCCTAAACTTTTAAAGTTTTGAGGCTCTGTTGCTACATTTTAGCCATATCCCACAAACTTTGATGTGAACAGTCTTAGGTTACCGCTTTAAGGACTTATAATTAGCACCATGGTCTTATTTTAATTAGATTTTCATTAGAAATGTGTTTCATGTGTACATGCAGTATGTGCGTGTTTGCGTGTGACCGGGTACACATGTGTACATACAAAGACCAGAGGTCAATATTCAGGCATTGCTTTTCAAGATCTGTCCATCTCATTTTCAAACTCACCAGTTGGGCGATGCTGGCCAGCCCGTGAGCTACAGACACCTGTCCTTGTTTCCCAGGTTCTGGGATTACACGTGCCGCTATGCCATGTGAGGGGTTTTGAACCCAGGTCTTTATGCTTTTATGACCAGAACTTTATCAACGGAGACATCTCCTTAGTCCAGAAATGCACCTTTCAGTTTCCAGTTGGTCATAAGAAGCTTCTTTCATATCGTGTAGCAAATGCAGCCTACCTCACCCTATAGTCAAAGAATGGGATACTGACTCCACTTAGTTATTAAAACTAGGAGTAAAGCCAGGCAGTGGTGGTGCACATCTTTAATCGCAGCACTCGGGCAACAAAGGCAGGTGGATTTCTTTGAGTTCAAGGCCAGGCTGGTCTACAAGAGCTAGTTCCAGAACAGGTTCCAAAGCTACAGAGAAACCCTGTCTCAAAAAACAAAACAAAAAACAAACAAACAAACTAGCATTGAAACTCAGTTTTCTTTGAGGTTGGAAAGAATCTATACTGTCTAATTAGGTAATGTTATATCTATACCTTTAAAATTGTTATACTTTCCAATCGTATGTATCCTCATTAAAACTTTTGCCTGTAAAAACTTTTGTCTGCAAGAGTTATCAAATAAAGAAAATTATACCAAGGTTTCTCATTGTAAGGTGAATTTGGAATTTCTCATTGAAAAGTTACATGAAACATTTCTTTTTTTTCTTTCCTGGACATTTAGGTTTCCTCTTCTGTAAAGTCTTTGGGTGTTTTGTTCATTTGGGGGTAGGACATAGGTTTCTATCATGTTCTGGAGATGTATAAGCATTCTTCATTGCATGAATGAATTTCAAATATGCTTTCCGTTTTAGCTTGCCTTTTCACTTTGATAATAAGGGCTTCTAATAAAAATAACTGTCATTTTGCTTAATTTTAATTATATCATTAAAAAATAACGTATTTTGAAACAAGATCTCACTTTGTAGCTGAGGCTGGCCTTGAATTCACAGTAATGTTGCTTCCTTAGTCTCCCAAGTCTTATAGGTGTGAGCCCTCACACCCAGCTGGTAAATACCCTTTAATGTTTGTAGTCAAAGCAAAACACTTGTAGTTAGTACTTGAGTCCTCTTTGAGAAAACTGTCTCCCTAGTTCCCCAAATCTATCCTATGCTTAGTTATACCCTACTGGCACTAAAACTGTAGCACATTTCAAATTATTCTTTGTGTATGTTGTGAGATGTGAGCTAGGGTTTATTTTTTTCCGCACAGGTACCTAATCAGTCAAGAATTAGTTATTGAAAACATATCTTGACATCCATGGATTGAACTGATTTGTGGTAAAGCAAATAACTGTATATTATATATCTATTTCCAGACTCTTTAAAAAATGTCACTGAACTTAGGTGGCCAAGACTTTGCTTAGAATTTGTTCATATGTTTATTCATGGATTCATTTTGAAACAGTCTGACTGTCTTGCTCTTGCTAGCCCAATAGTCTCTGTGTAGACCAGGCTGTAGAGATCCATCTACCTCTAAGTGCTAAGATTAAATGTGTGCACCCCCACATTCAGCTTTTGCATAGACTTTTAATGTCCTTTATTGAGCAGTACTTTATATACTGACTTTATTCTTTATCATTAGATTTTAGAAAAAATATTCTTGAATTTTTAAATGTATATTGGCATTGTATTGTGTTAAATGCTTAAAGAATTTACTAAGGATTATTTCTTGATCTAAACATCTTGTGGGGTGTCTTTGAAGTTTTAATTAAATAACTAATGGGTAGGATTGTTTATATTTCTACTTCTTGTGTCATTTTGGATGGATTTTGTTTTGACAGAAATTGAAAATTCATCTGAATCTGTCAAGCTTACATTCAATAATTTGTTACACTGAGATACCTGCATCACTTCACCATATTCCCAGTGCCCTTTGGAACTTTGACAGCACAACCTTTGTATTCTAATAAGCAGCTAACAGCTCACTCTCACTCTCCTTCCCTTCCCTTCCTCCTCCCCCCCTCTCCTTCCCTTTTCCCCCTCTTTCTCTCTCTCTTCCTCCCTCCTTTGCTCCCTCCTTCCCTCTTTTGTTTACTAATCATTCTTACTTAGGTTCATTAAAAGCAGCTTTTGTTTCTTGTGAATCTGCAGATGATTTTTTAAATTTTGGTTTCTGCTTGTATGTTCATTATCCTTCCATTCACTTTCTTTAGCTTTAAGCTTTTATTTTTCCAGCTAATTTAAGAGGGAAGCTTAGTTCTCTCTCTCTCTCTTACACACACACACAAACACACACACACACACACACACACACACACTTAGTGCTACAGTTTCCCCAAGCAGTCAGATTTTATTCCAAATTTTTTTGACATTTTTTCCTCCCACAAATTCTTGCTATTGTAACTATTGAGTTTAAATAATTTCTAATTTCCACTATGATTTCTCATTGACCTAAGCTGCTTAGAAACTTATTATTTCAGGGCTGGGAAGATGGCATGGTAAGTAAAGCCCCTGTCATAGAAGCGTGAAAACCTGAGTTCAGATTGCCAGTACCCACATACAGAGATGGGCTTGGTAACATATATTTGCAACCCTGGTGCTGAGTGGAGTTGCCGAGCAGAGGATACCCAGAGCTTGCTGGCTAGCCATTGTAGCTAATTGGAGAGGCCTGGGTGTAGTAAGAGATCCTGTCTCAAAAAATAACATAGAGAATGATTGAGGAAAACACCTGATGTCAGCCTCTCCTTCACACACATGATTACTAGGATGACACACGCATGCCTGCAAACAAACAGCATACATACTAACACACTCACATACACATACACAGTGCACACTGATACACACACAGACACACACGCAGTACACACAGGTATACTCGCACACACAAACATATTCTTTCAAATAGTTGAGAATTTTCTAATGATTATTCTTTCTATTTGAATTCCATTATTATCAGTGATTATTTTCCTTATACATGAAAACCTTCAACTTGTCTTATGCCCAATATATGATCTCTTTTGGGAGAGTGTTTCACATACTCTTGAAATAATGTATTCTATCATTTGTAATGTATATGTTCTATACATTTAATAGGATCCAATTTATAATTTATGTTATTCAAATAATCTATCTCCTTACTGATCTCTTGGCCCTTGTTTTATTGAATAGGTGAGAAACATATATTTAAATCTGCTAACTCTGTTTGTGGATTCATTTCTCACTTTTTTTGCTGTTGTTTTGCTTCATAAATTTTGAATTATCTTATTAAGAATACAAATTTAAGATTGTTGTGCACTCTGTAGAGTCAATTTCTTTACTATTGTGATTTTTGCTTTAAATTTCTATCTAGCAACATTAGTTGCACTGGTGTTTACTTAGCCTGTTACTAATTTCCTTTGATGTCAGCCATCTTTCTGTCACTATTAACAAATACTTGAGATGGCCAACTCAAAAAGAGAGATGGTTGAAGTTCCAGTTCTGGAAGTGTCAAGTTCATAACTAATTGGACCTGTTACTGTTGGTCCTGAGATGAGGTCCTATATCATCAGGGAATATACAGTAGGGCAAGGCCCTTCACATCACTGCTAGGACAAGACAGAAAAATAAAGGGTGTGTTTTCCACCTTCATTGTCACACCTTCAGTGACCAGAGGCCTTACACTAGACCCCCATCTCTGAATGTTTCCACAGTATCCTATTAGCCATAAAGAATAATTACCTTTTGAGCCTTTGAAGGGATATTTAAAATCAAAATCCAATAGCCTGGATATGGTAGAACATGCTTATATTCTAGAACTTGAATAAAAGAGGCAGGGAGATCTCTGTGAGCCTGAACTCTAAATAATGAGTTCCAGGATAACCAGGGCGACCCAATGAGACCTGTCTCAAAATAAAATGATAAAACTTTAGCAACTTTCAATCTCCACATCTACATATTGAAAATAATTCTCTTTACAAAATGTATTTGTTTTGTGGGTGTTTATTTACTTGTGGGAAGAGGCATATACATGGTATGTGTGTATAAGGGTCAGAATACTTGCTATGCAAACATGAATAACTAGATTCAGGATTAGCAGGAAATGCCTTTACCCACTGAGCCATCTTGCCAGCACCTGGTCCTTTTTAAAATAAAGTTCATTTTAAAGGTAGATTTTTCAGCCCATTTATGTTTAATACGATTATTGATTAATGGTTCTGGGGTCTTGATCATATAATATAAGGATGGGACAAGTGCTATGTCCGGTGAAGGCAGGCTTCTTGGTTTCCAGATGGGCGCATTCTCACTGTGTCTCCACTGATACATGAGAGAAATCTTAGTCTCTTTCTCTTCCTACAAGGAAGCTAATCACAGGTACTTCACATTTACGACATTATCGAAAACCTCATTGCCACCCAAAGTCTCCACTTCCTTAGCACTTTGAGTTTCAACATGTCAGTTAGGAAGGAAACAAACGTGTCACTAGCAATGGGGTTGGAGTCTCCTAAGTTGAGCCTTGTTTTCTTTTTGTTCTTTCCTTTGTTTTCTGCTTCCTTTGGAATCAAGTATTTTATGTTATTCGTGTGGATGTAGATGTGTGTGTTGTGTGGGTCCAGCACACGTGAGTTAGGAGAGCACCCTTACACATACACAGAGACCAAATAAGAAAAATGTGTATCCTACTCTGACACCCTCTTCCCTGTAGGGAAGGTGAGATTCACTGAACCTGGGACTTGCTCTTTCTGCGACAGTGCCTGGCTAAGAAAGTCAAGGAATCCTCCTGCCTCTAACTCACAGCACTGGAATATAGATTTATATTCTGCCAATCTCCCCACCTGGTTGTTTAAGTGAATGCTAAGGACAGACTTCAGTTCCTCATCATTGGAGAGCAAGCACTCTTACCCACTGAGCCATCTCCCGGTTCCTATATTATTTTTGAATAATTTGATTTTTATCACTTTTAATGTTAATTACGCATTTTATGACTTACCTTACAGTCTTTATTACCTCAAATTATTACATTTATCTATTTTAAAAACAAGATTATAGCCAGTTACTCTCCATAAATCCAGTCATTCAGCTGTGTTAATCATATAATTGATTTCACGTTATAGTCTACCACAAGATCTGATGTTTGTTTACTTTCAGAAGCCAATGTTCATTTACGTTTGTACATGGTTTACTCTCTACAGCACACTTCCCACAGTGTGGTGTTTCTGTCTTTTTAGTTTTGCTTAATCTGAAGAGCTCCATTTAGCAGTTCCTGTACTGTATTCTACTGCTCCCAAATTTGTTCTGACCGTGGTTATCTAAAACTGTCTTTATTTTGCCTTTAACTTTAAGAGATATTTTTGCTAGGCACAAAATTGTTGGTTGGTAGATTTTAGTTTCTTTCTTCCAATTCTGTGCTGTTCCTATTTCCATCATTTCTTTTGAAAGCAAGCTGTATTTTGGAAACTTTAGAGAGTAGAGAGTATCCTTGCCTCTGGTTGTTCTTCAGATCTCCGTAAATCTGATTTTCAGCAGCTTCACTATGCAGTGTGTGGATTTCTCTCTATTGTGCTCAGAAGCTCACAAATTCTTGGTTTGTGTTTTAATGTTTTTCATCTGCCTTAAGTAATTCTCAGACATTAATTATCAGCATATTGCTTCTCTTTCTCTCCTTTCCCATAGAACACCAATTGTACACATCTTGCCATGCCTCATAATTTTGTTCAGCACTTTTTTTTAGATTTGTTTTTAATGAATGTATGTGTTATGTGTTTGTGCATGTGGGTGCAGCACCTGCAGAAGCCAGAGGAAGAGGTCAGATGCCCTAGAGTCAGGTGATTGTTAACAGCCATGGTGTGGGTGCTTGGACTGAGCTCCTATACTCTACAATAGTATACAATATTGTATACAATAGTATACAATAGCCCTTACCTGTTGAGCCATCTCCTTCCTATCAGGACCACTCAAAAATCTATTTCTCTTATCTGTTGTTTTTCTTCAGTTGTAGGCAGAATTTCCTACTTCTTAGCTTCCTTCAACTTTTCACTGATTTTAAGATATTGTTGATGAAAAATTCTAAGGTTCTAGTTGATGTTGCTGCCACCCAAGGGGTCTAGAGATAAAGGTACAGATAACATTCTTTAACAACCTATGAGATCCCTTTGAAGTTTGAATGACCCGTTCACAGGGATTGCCTAAAAACATCAGAAAGCACACATATTTATATACCATTCATAAGAGTAGCAAAATTACATTATGAAGTAGCAGCAAAAATGATTTTATGGATGGGGGTCACTACAGCATGAGGAACTGTATTAAAGGGTTGCAGCATTAGGAAGGTTGAGAACCACTGGTCTAGAAGAAAACTTTGACACTTTTCCGTTAGTACTGGTCCACTTCAGGTTTGACTTTGCTCTGAAAACATGGTCTTTATTGCTAAAATGTGACCCTTACTGATAAACAGTGAGTTTTCCTATGTGTCAACTGCAATCACAGTGGGAGTGCAGAAACCTTCTTGTTTTAGCTTGATGTCCACTACCGTGATTTCAGGTACTGAAATAAATGACGTTTTGGCAAGGTTTCTTGGAGGTCTTTCCTGCAAGTATCGTAGGAAACACCCGAAGAAAAAAGGAGATCTTCAGGTAGAATTTTTATTCTTTGTTTTGAGGCTCTCCTTCTGAGGTCTGTGTTTGAGCTCCGGTTTCTTTGCTAATCTCGAGCTAACGAATGGGGCTGACAGCGGCCTCAGTTATTTTGCACTATGAGGGGCAAAATGTTCAAGTGGAAAAAGTTTTAGGGAAGGTGGAGTCCTGCATTTTCTGTTCCTGGAGGACTTGTCTCTTGAAACCCTTATCAAAGGGTCTTGAGTTGTCTATTCTTTGGAAGAGACTCTATATTTTCTGGGGTTTTTTTTCTTCCTTTCTATCTTTAGTGGGTCTTGTGCCAAAGATAAGTTTCTCAAGGTGAGAGCAGCTGACCTCTCACCATTATGCCCTAACATCTCAGATCTTTGTCCTCATTCTTAAAATACATTCTTTTGAATTTCCCTTAATCAGATCTGATAAATTCTATTTGTTGGCCTGAAAAAAAAAGTTTAAGAGGTAGTTTGCGGGGCTGGAGAGATGGCTCAGCGGTTAAGAGCATTGCCTGCTCTTCCAA
>LOJH01059622.1:0-10797 GCA_001685095.1 Ellobius talpinus
CTGATCTCCAAAATATATAAAGAACTCAAGAAACTGGATATGAAAATTCTAATTAACCCAACTGAACTTCTAAAATATAGATGATTTTGGCCTAAGTCTAAGTGTTTGTCTGAGTCAAAATAATGGATGGGAGAAAAGTGGTTAAGTATGCTTGGACCCGTTTGTAGCTTCCTTTGATATGGAAGGATTTTCAAAGATCAAAAGGCAGGCAGGCTGATTCATTCAGGCAGTTTTCCTGGAATATCTGAAAGAGGTAAACAAAGTACCACTTGATATTTTGGTGGAGTCCAGCAACGGAAAACAAAACCTGTAATAGTTTGTGTCTGCATCCTGGAGTAGAATTAGAAGTGAAAAAAGATGACCAAACATACAATGTCATAGTTTGAGTATGAAATGTCTCTTGATGGAGATGCTGTTTTCGGAAGTATCTTAGTCTGCTTTCTATTGGTGTGATAAAATTCCATGAACAAAAGTAACCTGGGGAGAAAAGGGCTTGTTTCTGTTTACAGCTTATAGTCTATCATGAATGGAATTCAAGGCAAGAATTTGCAAGCAGAGACTGTGGAAGAATGATGCTTACTGGCTTGTTCCCTATGGCTTGTTCTTCCTACTTTCTTATACAACTCAGGACATATGTACCACTCACAGTGGGCTGAGCCCTCCCACATCAGTCATTAATTAGGGAAATTCCCCAGAGGTTTACCTACAGGTCAGTCTGATGGAGGCATTTTCTTAATTGAAGGTCTCTCTTCCCAGGTGACTCTGGCAGTGTCAAGTTGACAGAAAATCTAACCATCATTGGAGATTATAGAGGCTGTGGGAAATGGGGTTTAGCTGGCAGATGTAGACTGTAAGCATGGGCCTTGAAAGATATAGCTTAGCCCTGCTTCCAGTCCTGATCTCTACTTCCTGGGTGGTCACAATATGAACAAGCCACAAGCTCCTACTATTGTGGACTGAGCACCCATGCCATACCATGCCCACCATGATGGACTGAGTTCACTGAAACCACGAGCCAAAACAAATCCTTCATCTAATAAATTGCTTCTGGTGAGATGATGAGAAAAGCTACTAATACATGTGCCTTCCATCATGGGCCTTATATTATGTATAGCATAATATAGTATTATCTATAATATGCATGCCATGGACCTAGATTATATGTACGATAGAGATGCTGCAGGAATTTTGTTAGGAAAAGTATTATCTCACCTGCCTCAGGTATTAAGTTTGAAGCCTGGGAGAAGGCAAAGGATTGTTTTGTAACTCTCAAGACAAGGCGATTGGCTAAAATGCTAACACTGTAAAATTTCTCCTTGCTACCAGACAGTGACCTCTCTTGGCCTCATATTCATTAAGTAATCTGAAGCATTGTGATATTATTCTTCTAAGTCTCCTAAGAGGGAAGTTGAGGATATAAAATTGGTTCTACATTAAACACAAATCTTTTTGTAAGGATGACATAGTTTTTCTTTTACTCATCGAATAGAGGAATTAGCTTCCATGCATTTGTGAAGCTTGTTTCTCCCCTTCCCACAGAGCTCACCTGTGGCTTCCCTGAGAATAGAATTTTAGATCTGCTGGGGTAAGAACAAAAATGTCTCCACAGATTGGGTGGAGCTCAGGAGAAAAGGCAGTTTAAGGTAGATTCTTTTGAATTTATAATTAAAAATGAGTACTAGGCAGGAACAGGGTGAGGAGATAGTTAATAGGGGAAGAGGCAAGATGATGTTTAGAGGCAGAAGTTTTCATTTGTAGGCCTTTGGAAAGAAGGAAGAGAATAGCTCACAGAGCAACGGATACAGGGGGAATGATCTTTAAGAGCAAACACTACACTCCATAGTGAGAGTGAGATTAAGAGCCCAGTCTGTCCGGTGAGTCAGGTTTATCAGTCACTGTTATTGCAGGTGCAAACACAGTGCATTTTCTTATAATGTATAGTGAGCATCCCAGTACTGCAGACAATCATTGTTGACAGCATCCCAGAGTAGCAGTGTTTACATTTTTTTCATGACCTCAAACCCCTTCATGCAGAGTAATAGTTCTCCATTTCTTTAGATCTCTCATCCTCTGAGAAAAGCCCACACTGTATCTCCATCTTCTCACTCTCAATGAGAGTTCAGCCAGGGCTGGTTATCCGTAGACTCAGCATGCGATGCTGCACTGGTTCTGCATCATGCGGATCTTGCAGCTAGCAAGACATGCTTTCAGATGGGATTTTTCCAGTCACCTCCCTACAGTATCTATGACTGTTTTCATGCTGTCTGCCAGGATTTATGGTAAACCACACAATTGGAAAGGCTGAGCTCAGCTCTGCTTCCTTGCTAGATCTCTGCCCACATGATAACTTCTCTCTGTCCCATGCCTTCTCGTGGAGCCATACATTTTTTTTGGAAGGCTGCAAGGATGTCAATGAATCAAGGCCACAGTATTTGAGGCATCTATTGGTTTTTCAGTATCTAAAGATGAAATGATTCTTCATGTGTCCTAAGTGTTGGACCACTTTACATCTTGTGGATGAACAACTATCATTAATGAGTGGAAAACTTTCTTTGAAGAAACTGAGGAAGTGTGAAACCCTTAAGCAAACAAAGCTTAGGTTTAGAAGCTAGGCTGTTTAATTTTGATGGTCGGTGTCACTGGACTAAGCAAACTTTTCGACTGGTGAAGCACACCTTACAGTGTGTCTATAGGGGTTCCCCAAGGATGGTTGGCTAGCGAGGGCCTGATGTAATGAACTAGTGTCTTGATGGCATTATGGAGAAGTGGTGAAATGTAGGTGACAGGATTAAAGGAAGTGGGTCACTAGGGTTTGTGTCCTTGGTGTTAGATCTTGCTTTGGCTTCTCCTATAGTGTCTTTTCTCTGTAAGGATATATCAACTTTTGTTGTTGTTGTTGTTCTGCTAAGTCATGTCTTCCTTCCTATTCTGGACTGACATCACTGAAACCGTGATCCAAAACAAATCCTTTCTTGCAAAATTTGGTTCTGTCTGGCATTTGGTTACTCAAAAATAAGAAAATTAATTAGTACAGTAGTTGGCACTGCCAAAATTCAGACCATGGATGAACACTTGCTCAGTGTCTCCTGTTGTTGTATTTTGTTCTTTTACAGACCCATGCAAATGCAAAAACAGTGATAACATTAAAAGTCAGATAGATTATTGGTATGTTGCTGAGTCCAGAATTCCTGAAAATCATTTTCAAAATTACATAACGAGACACTCTGCTTTTTTATAGTGGTATAACAGATGGTAATTAGAATAGGCAATCTAAAAACAGTAAGTTAAAAAAGATAATAAAGCCCAATAAGTTATCTCAGAATTTACAATAGAAAACACCAATAGGCACAAATCATTATCACAAGTGCTTGCATATGTACATTACGATACTTACATGCAATATTTTAAAAATCTATATAGAAACATTATAATACTGCATGTAGGCCACCATGCTCCCTGGGAGAGCTCCAGGAAGATGGTTGGTAGGCTCCTTGGCTGCACATCACTTATGGGATTATATAATGGCTGATCTATATTACTAGTCTGGCATTTTAATTTATTTGGCATTGCGTGGAATAAACACAGTTTGTAATCCATGGAAGAGTGATGCAAAGATGTTTCTTCAGCAGCCCTTGGCACCATCATCTGCACAGCCGAACCAGGGAAAACTAATTTCTCCAACTCTGCTTATCTACCTCCATCTCTTCTAAAAATGTCCGAGCTTCTGGTCTACCGCTTCGCCTTGTGCCTAAAATCCACACTCTGTTCCAAGTAGTGTTCACATGGGAATTCCATGCCGGAGCAGCATTTTCATTACTCCTGCTAGTTTAGGAGGAATTTGGGCAAGGGCAGTATATTGGGAATGCTTTCCAAGTGTTTGTTCTAAGGGCACTGGAGACTTGCTGTCCTGTCTTTGCAGAGAGAAATGACTCTGCATTGACTCAGAAAGTCTCCGTCAGAAGATGTTTCTTCTATACAAAGACATAGTATTTATAAGATAAATAACATTCGGTTACGAGCTGTGCACCAGACCTTAGACTAAGGATATTTTTCATAAATGAAAATATTTGGGTTTTCTATGAATTATGATTTAAAAATAAACAGCTGTCAGGACAAACCTGAAAAATTATAAATCAAAATTATAATCTCATAAACAGTAGCATTCATAGAGTAACTAAAAGTGAAGGCTGAATATTGTGCCAGGTCCTTAGGGACCCTTATGCATCTGAGCTCTCAGTAGTGTAAACACCTATTGGGTAATTAGCATTTGCCTGCAAAGTCCAGAGAGAACAAACATTCCCCAACAGATATTTCCTAAAATGAAAAAAATAAAATAATAAAAAGTATTTTTATATTTCAGTTTTTCACCATTTGATAATAATGCTCTTGGGAAAACAAGGTAGACATGGCATACTAAAAGATTTAATTTGTAAGGAGGGGGAAAAACCTGAGAATAACTGTTACCAATTGAACTGCCGAAAACAGTCCTTCTGGAGAGCTGCTCATTTCCCTGACAGGAGACTTTCTCGGCACCTGGATCATACTGAAGGGCCACAGACAATAAATGGACAACATAGATGGAATGGCTTCCAAAAATCAGCAGGAAACTAGGTTTTTAGACCTAATGTTTTCACACATTTTTGTGGTTCATTCTCAACACTCAGTTTGTGTTTAGAGTTCTTAGGTTCAGGCATATTGGGGCCTAGAAATAGGGAGCTTGTGGGCTCTTATTGCCTTAATGCAAATGTATCTTCTTTTCCCCGAAATGAAGCCACATCAGCTTTCTACATCACAAGTGAAGAAGACAGTCTCATTTCCTTCCTATGAGGTCTATTGTGAAAAAAATAATCTCCAAGGAGTTGTTTCTCTTTTATGCTACCAGATCTCCATAGTTTCAGGGTCTAAAGCCAAAGCCTGGATAGAGTCATCATTGGCCACCAGTTGCTCTGGCTTTATTTCATTCCTTTGCCTATTCAACTGCACAGTGTACTCCAAGTGGGGAGCTGACTTTGATTCATCTGTGCTTCAGAAGTCCAGCACCTGACATGTTCTGTGACCACAGGCCTCAGCTTATTCTCCAAGACCTAGTGCACATTGGATGCTCAAAATGGTACATTAGGGTGTCCTGGCTGATGCTGTCTGTGTCGCATTTGTTACAGAAAGATATAGTAGATGGAGGGGGTCTTCTCTGTAAAAAGACCTTTATTTATTTTTGGCTGCATCTCCATTTTCTCAGTGTGTATCCCAAACAGGAGACTAATTCAGTGTTGAAAATGGACCACTAGTCCACGCTGCTTCTGGTTGTAGAATGAAGTGTTTAAAAAGTTGCACTTCAAAGGCTTGAAGCTTATCATGCTGCTCCTGGATGAACTCGCCTTGCCAGGAAACTTTATCTTGTACTTCTGGACCGTGTGAACACGTGCACCGAATATCCTGCCTTGTCTGAACACTGCTCGGGGCTGGTCGGCCTCATATGTGCAGTAATGAGGCAAATGGCTTTTGAAGGAAGGAAACATCTTTGTCCAGTACTTAACCTGCAAAGGTCACAATAGCATGGCTTTGTTTGGTATTTCCCTTTCTTTGTAGAAGCTTCCCAGAGAGAAATGTCTTTCGTGATGAGTTAGGAGAGCAGTTTTCAGCTGGATCAAACCTTAAAGGCCCTTCAGCAGCTCGGCAGCAACTCTATTTACAAGAATGTCTTTTTACCTTTTTTTTGTTGCTGTTGTTTGTATCTTTCTGATTTTCCACAGGATTCTAAAACATTTTCTTTCTTTTACACAGTTGTACCCTCATGTCAGCTCACGCCCTCCCAGAGCTGGTTCCATTTCCATTTGATCTAAAGGAGAAAACAGAGCTCAGCTGTCTCAGGAAGTGGTGGTGCCTCATTTGAATGACACCTCGGGCAAGCCAATAAACAGGCTCAGAGTATTCTTGGCGGTACCTCAGCATTTCCTACAAGACCTCTCTTCTTGCCCGAAGTCTTAGTTACGTTTTAGTTTACTGCTTTAGTTACGTTTCTCTTGCTGTGAAGAGGCACCATAACCAAGGCAATTCATTAAAAAATAATGTTTATTCAGGCTCACGATTCCAGAAGGTTAGGGTCCATGATCATTATGGCAGGAAACATATCAGCAGATAGATGATAGGTAGATAGGCTTGGTGCTGGAGCAGTAGCTGAAAACTCATATCTAACCCACAAGCAGGAGGCAGAGAAAAGGGGACTAACTGGGAATGATGTGGGCTTTTGAAACCAACAATTCTACTAACTGGGAAACAATCATTTACACATAATGAACCATTGTCATTAAATCTACCACATGCTTTTTATAGGACCTGTCTCAGTGAATTGTTCTTTGCGCACTGTCTTGAGCTTTGCAAATATTTAACTTTCTGCAGTGTTGGGAATGCACGAGCGTGACTTATTATTCCTTATGACTGGAAAGCAGTTTGTATATGGAAATAGAAGATCTGAAGTGAAAGAGAATGCACAATAAAGTTCTTTGTGAAGCGTTAGGAAGGACAGCATAGAAAGCAGGAACATGGATGTCATTCTGAGGGACTTGCCCCTCACCAATGTTCAAGAAGCAGTGTTTAAAGTAATCATAGTTTCTTTTTTCTTAAAAATAAACTTGTTATTGATTCTTTGTGGATTTCACAATACTCATCCTGATCCCATTCATCTCTCCATCTTTGTATCTGCCCTCTGTCCTTGCAACCTCTCCTCCAAAATAAAATAAAATTTAAAAGAAAAGAAAAGAACCTCATTATGGAAGCTGTAGTGTGAAATGGCAAGTCACACCAGTATATCCTTTAGTCCATACATCTTTACTTCCAAGTGTTCACTGCAATGACTCATGGTTTGAGGCCTCTGACTTCTGCTACACTGTCGGTATTGGGCTCTCACTGGGACTCATCTTGGATATCGTGTTGTTTTCCTGTGTCATGGAGATCTGCAGCTTTGGATCTGCAGGACTAACCATTTCATATGCTCCAGCAGATCAGAGATGGGGGGGATGTTGGGGTGGGCCAACTCAGAGCCTTGGTTCTGGGTCTGGGTGGTAGCTGGGCTGGTCAGTCCACCAGGTGTCCCTCATTCTCCTCACCAGGGAGAGCTCTCCAGCACTGCCCTGGCTAGCTCACCCTATGCAGCAAGCAGTAAAAGGTGGGGTCGGTTCTCCTGTTCACCTTCAACTACCCCATGAAGGCCAGCTCTACTGTGTTGCCCAGGTAAGATACAGTGGCCACGCTCCCAAGTGTGGAAGCTGGTGAGGGGCGGGGTTTGCCCACTCTCATACCCCACCCCCAGGCCAGCTCTCCCACCTGCCAGAGGTGGAGAGGAGTCACAATAATAGTTATTACTCATTGAACTTTTTCTATGTTCAAGGCACTGTTTGGTTAAGTGCTAATGTAGATGCTCTGTGTTTTGCAATAGAGGGACTAAGAAAAGATGGATGTTTGTGTTGAAAACATTGTTTGGCCATCTTGATATGTTTTAATATCAGTTTTCAATTCTGTTTTGTGGAGGCGCATTTATCATGAGAACATCTCTTATATTCTGACAAACTAGGACATTTGCTGGGCCTCATAGCAGGAGTGTCTGTATGTCCGTGTCTGTCTTTAACAAAGGGCTTTATATTCTCCTTTATTTAACAACATGGAAAGCATCACATGAGGAAGAAATAGGATACTTTACAGAAATATGCCTTACGTCACTTAAGACTTAAAACTGCTGTCCTGTTGCATACTCAGCCTGTCTAATTTGCTTTTAAGAGACCAATGCAACACTCAACCTTATTTGCCTTGGATTTCCCTAGTAATCAACCTTTATAACCTCAGCTAAGGCATAAGTGTAATTTTAATTTATGGATTGCTATATGCCCCTACCTAAGAGCAATACGTGTGTATTTGCATGAGTGTTATGATAATCATTTGCTGGAAACAGAAGACAGGCTGGAAGTGGCTTTAGGCACTGAATATCCATCATGAGTGCTGAAAGCCGCATTTGGACATTATTTGATGGTGTTTGTAATCGGGGTCAATTGGAGTCAGCCACTTAATCCCTTGTAAAACTCTGTTAGAGATTTTTGCAAAGTGTCTCTCATTCCTTCCCTCAGATGAATTCTGTGCTGATCAATAAAAGAGAGAGCAGAGTCCTTTGTTAGTGACAGGCAAACAGGGACAGTTGCAGATAGATAGGCAGGACAGACAGATTCACAGGAAAGTTTTCAGGCAGGCAGATATTCAGACTCATACATTAGACAGACAAGGTCAAACTAGCAGACTTTTGATGATGAATTTAATGAAGGGAAGAAGCAGAGAGATATAAAAGCACAGGTAGAAGCAGATTAGCTGTGAGATTAGTCTGTGGAAAAACATGACTCACGACATGTGATGTAAATATGACTCATGAGATGCAACATAAACACAACCTTGCATTGTCTCCTTCTGCCCCGTTTCAGACATTTGATGAAAGTAACTTACCTCTTGTTTCAGTTAGAACTTGGGTGAGCGTCACAGTATTTTTGTTTATATTTAGATTAGCATATTTTACCTGCTCTTTCAAGAAACAAGTTGTATTCCAAAGAATAAACCAGGGTTGCCAAGTGCAATATGTTCATCTCAGCTGAACTTGATTCCATGTTAGGTGCATTGCCCTTTTCCTCTTGGCAGCTGTAGACATGGGAGATGGGCATGGTTGACTCCTGCCTTCATCTTTTCTTTCTCCTTGCTCTCTAATGTTCTCATCTAAGCTTTTGTAGTTCTCTCTGACGCTGTTGAGGTTTGGGAAGGAAGGAAGAGGAGGACACAAAGGACTTTTGCTGAGTTCATTAAGCAGACATTTTTATTCTTTTGTGAATCTTTTAAGAATCTCATTTTTGGAGATTCCTTTATGTGAATTAACCTTGTCAGACTTATCTTTATATTTCTCAGCCACTCGTGACTACCTTCTTCGGTCCTCATCAATCAAATGTGAGGTGGGTCTTCTTCCCAGAGTACAGTTTGATTTCTTGTCAGTTCTTCCTACCAAGGAATCTATGTGCGTGATGTGTCAGAAATATACAACCACTGTGTGAAGGCTAAGCTTCATTGTTAACTTGACTCTATTTAGAATCACCTAAAAACATGTCTTTAGCATGTCTGTGAGAGTGTTTCCAGAGAGGCTTAACTGAAGGGGTGTGACCCACCCTGAGTGTGGATGGCGTCATTCCCCTGGATGGAGTCTTGAACTGAATAAAAAAGGAGGAAATGAGGTGAGAGCATTGCTGTCTCTGTTTCTTGACTGTGACCCAGTGTAGCCAGCCCCTCACAGTTTTGTCACAGTGCTTTCCCCGCCATGGCTGACATATTATTTCTTCAACTGTGAGCCAAAATCAACTGTTCTCTCTTTAGGTTGATTTTGTCAGGTATTTTTATTTCACAGCAACACAGAAATAACTATATATATGTTGTCTCAACAAACCACTGTGAGGCTATTCAATCCCAACTCAGGCCAGCTCGATGAGGAGCCTTCTAAGGACTGTCTTAGTTAGTCTGTGTTTCAGTGTTCCATGTCCATCAGCTCTAAGAAGCAGCAGCCAGTTCTTCAAATGTCTTTAAAGTCCAGTCAGTCCTTACATCAGAGAGAGGGTCTTGTTTGTCATTGGCAAATGGGGAATATTCAAAGAATAGCTTTCCCCATAGTTACTTCTTTTCCAATTCAGTTCATTTTTCCTTTTTCCCTATTTGAATATCTTTTTATGATTTTAAACTGAGGGAAGCATGTTAGGAAGACATTTCTAAACTTTTCGGCAATTTGACAATTTGCCTTCAGCAGTCTGTCTCATGTGCAATTTTGCATCCGATATTGAATGAAGGTACTGCTGCCTTCAAGCAGACATCAAGGGTAAGTCCCCTCTTCACTAGCAGACTCATTCTTTTGCTGTTTCAGTAGGCACAACAAAGAAACCAACAGTAATCAAGTAATACTAATGATTATTAGTAGTAATATTAGCAGCTGGTATAACTCTGGTTACCTAGAAGGTACTCAGTCAATATTGTGTTTTCAGGAATGACAGAGAAGTCAACTTTTATGATCTGGTGTGTGCATCCATATCTTAATGCTCTCTCCTTCTTGTGGTTTCAGTCATGTTTGTTCTTGATTTTCCTTTAGGCTGAATAGTCAAGTTTATTTTGTATATGCATTCCCTTTCTTTTTTGAGTAACTGAATATCTGACTTTAGTTAGGTATCTCTCAATTTCTCATTTACTATAGAATGGGGCTTCGATATAGGTTTATACTGTTTGATAACAAGCTCTTGCCCATAGCTGTAGGTGGAGGATGCTTGTTCATTTCCCGGATGCCCAGACACAAAGTAATCACACAGAAACTGTATTAATTCCAACAATGTCTGGCCTATTAGCTTTAGGTTCTTATTAACTAACTCTTACATCTTAAATTAACCCATTCCCATTATTTTGTATCTTACCATGAGGCTCATGGTTTACATTAAAGTTCCAGGGTGTCTTTCTCCTTTGTTGACTACATGGCGTCTCTCTGACTCTGCCTTCTTTCTCCTAGATTCAATTTTCCTGCTTAGCTCTATTCTGCCCTGCCACAGGTCAAAGTAGCTTCTTTATTAACCAATGATAATAAAACATATTCACAGTATACAAAGGGGAATCCTACATCACCTCCCCTTTTCTGTCTAAATAAAAAGGAAGGTTTTAACTTTAACATAGGAAAATTGCATATAAAAACAGTTGTCAAGCAAGAATTACAGTTACAATATTTATACCTACTTTATCTTTTATCATAAC
>LOJH01059625.1:16569-28712 GCA_001685095.1 Ellobius talpinus
CAGAAGAGAATGTTGACAGAAGTGGACCAGAAAGGGAAAGAGTCTCAGAGGAATAATGATTTTGGTTTGGGCTTGTTTTCAGTCTTCTATTTCCACATTTTCAAGCTTCTTCTCATGATAAAACCCACATTCCAGCTGGACTTGCCGGGATAGGCTTGTCATTCCATTACTCAGGAGGCCAAAGCTCGAAAATAGCTGGAATTTAGAAGTTTGAGACTTTAGAATTTAGGCTTTTGAAATTAGAAGTTGAGCAACAGAGAGAAAAAAACTCACCTTAGAAATAAAAAATTGATTTAAATGTAGTAGAGTGACGATTAGAGAACAGGAAAGTGGTGAGGAGAGGAGAGGAAGAAATGGGTTAAAGAGAATAAACGCAATCAAAAAATATTTATATAACACACACAAATATATGCATGAAGGTGGCTCAGTGAAATGACTCTCATTTTTATTTGATTATTGTCTTAGTAAGGGTTGTTGTCAGAGTTTCCTGTCCTGCCCAGTTCCCGCAATTGTTTAGTCCCAAAGAAATCACACAGAGGTCTACATTAGTTATAAACTGATTGGGCCAGTATCTCAGGCTTCTTATTAACTCTTACAATTTATATTAGCTCGTTATTCTTATCTGTGTTAGCCACATGGCTTAGTACCTTTTTCAGCGAGGCAGTCACATCTTGCTTGGTCTGTGGCTGGGCCAGGACTGTGGGAAGAGCTTCCTTCTTCCCAGAATTCTCCGGTTATCATTGACCTGCCTCTGCTTCCTGTCTGGATGTCCCGCCTATACTTCTTGCCTGGCTACTGGCCACAGAAGAAGCAAGATGTGACTGCCTCGCTGAATAAGGTACCGGGCCACGTGGCTAGCATAGACAAGAATAATGGGTTAATATAAGTTATAAGAGTCAATAAANTGTGTTAGCCACATGGCTTAGTACCTTTTTCAGCGAGGCAGTCACATCTTGCTTGGTCTGTGGCTGGGCCAGGACTGTGGGAAGAGCTTCCTTCTTCCCAGAATTCTCCGGTTATCATTGACCTGCCTCTGCTTCCTGTCTGGATGTCCCGCCTATACTTCTTGCCTGGCTACTGGCCACAGAAGAAGCAAGATGTGACTGCCTCGCTGAATAAGGTACCGGGCCACGTGGCTAGCATAGACAAGAATAATGGGTTAATATAAGTTATAAGAGTCAATAAAAAGTCTGAGCTACTAGGCTAATCAATTTATAACTAATGTAGACCTCTGTGTGATTTCTTTGGGACTTAACGACTGCGGGAACCGGGCAGGACAGAAAACCTCACCAACAAGGGTTTATTTTGCTGTGATGAAACACTAAGACAAAAGGCAACCTGGGGAGGAAAGAATTTACTTAAACTTATACTTCCACATCACAGTTCATCATGAAGAGGGACAATACAGGAACTCACGTCAGGCAGGAACTGAAGCAGGGGCTATGGAGGAACAAGGTGTACTACATTGCTCGGCATGACTTGCTCACCTCATGTTCTTATACATCCAGGACCACCACCAGCCCTGAGGTGACACTGCCCACAGTGAGCTGGGTTCTCCCACATCAGTCATCAATTTAAAAAAAAAATGCCCTGCAGACGTACTTGCAAACAAAATGATGAAGGCCTTTGCTCAACTGAGATTTTTCTTTGCAGATAATTCTAGCTTGTGTCAAGGCAGTGCCTATCCAAATAATGAGATGCGTTTCTTGGAAGTAGCCAAAAGGTAGACCCCGTTTTCTAATCCAATCTGTTAGTCTGTGTCTTTTTATGGGGATATGAGACCATTAATATTGAGTGTATTAATGAGCAGTGTTCATTGATTCCTGCTGTTTTGTTGTTGTGATGTGGATTTTGATGATTTACTGTACTGGGATTATTATTTTCTTATATTCTTGGGTGTAGCCAACATCTTTGGACTGAACTGTTCCTTCTGGTACCTTCTGTAGACCTGGATTTGTAGATAGAAATTAGTTAAATTTTATTTTATTATGGAATGTTTTTCTTTCTTCAATGATTATTATTGATAGTTTTGCTGGATATAGTAGTATGGGCTGGCATCAGTGGTCTTGTAGAGTTTATAGAACATTCATACAGGACCTTCTGGTTTCCTAGGTCTCCAATTAGAAGTCAGATGTTATTCTAATGAGCCTGCCTTTTTATGTAACTTGGTCTTTTTCCCTTACAGCTTTGATATTCTTTCTTCAACCTATACATTTAGTGTTTTGAGCATTGGAAGTTCTTTTCCGGTCCTATCTGTTTAATGTTCTATACTGTTTTTTACATCTTGATAGGCACCTCCTTCTTTAGATTGAGGAAATTTTGTTCTTTGTTTTTGTTTTTAAAACATTCCCTTTGCCTTTGATCTGGATTTCTTCTCTAGTCATAGGATTGGTCTTTTCATTGTGTGCTAGGTTTCCTGGAAGTTTCATGCCTGGATCTTTTAGATTTAACATTTTCGTTGACTGAGCTATTCATTTCTTCTACCTTGTCTTCAAGACCTGACATTCTCTTGTCCATGTCTTGTACTCTTTTGATGAGGCTTACTTCAGAGGTTTTTGTTTGACATCCCGAATTTTTTTCCACTTTTATTTCAGTCTGGGTTTTCTTTAGTGTTTCTATTTATTTGCTAAATTCTATTTTCATGTCTTATTCTTATTGTTTCACTCAACTTGTTTTCACAGTCTTCATTAAGGCATTTATTCAAATTCTTTTTAAGGTCTTTGAACACATTCATAATTGCATTTTTAAAGGCCTTGTCTTGTGCTTCAGCTAAACTGCATTTCTCAGGCCCATTGAAGTGTTGCTGGGTTCTGGAGGAGGCATATTCTCTTGCCTGTTCATGTTTATTGTTTAGCACTAAATTCTATACATCTGAAATTATATTTGAGATGTTTCTAGGTATAGCTATCTGGTCTTGTCTTTGTTGGAGGTAAGTTGTGTTCTGTGATTGCTGTTGCCTACTCTCAATCCTAGGCTGATATGGTCATTGTGGGGTCCCTGGTAGAGAGTGTTTCTGCCATTAGGTGGATGATACAAAGGAATGGAGATCAACAAGGAACAAAGACTGAGAGAAGCATCAGGAAAGAGCTAGGGGGACCCTTAGTCTGCACCAAGATGTGGAGTCCCCAGGGAATGGAGGTGGGGTGGGAGAAGAGACTCCTGCAAACATGCTTAAGTCTGGAGAGACTAGCAAGGAGGACAGGAAGAATAGAAAAAGCTGTCTACCTATGTCCCAGCACAGTGTGGCCACTGGATTCCTGTTGCAAGCATTTCTGTGGGTCACTGCTGACATAAAGACGTGGGGCTAAGCTAGAATGGAAGGCTTGGAAGTCTGTGGGAAAGAGCTAAGGGGATCTAGGATCAGCACCAAGAAGTGGAGTCCCCAGGGAATGGAGGTGGGGTGGGAAGAGGGGCTCCTGGAGGCAGGATGACAAGCAAGTACACTACAATATCTTGTCATCCTCATGGGTCTTCTGAGTAGCAGGGACCCCTGTGGTCCAGGCTTTTGCAACTAAGTAGACTGAGTTAGGCACAGCTTGGTGTGCAGGCAGCTGTCTGGTCACCTCTGCATGGCTCTATACACTGCGCAGGTGGTGGGATGCATTAACATTGGGAACAAATTGAGACACACTAGGTCAAAGAGTTAACTGAAATATTGAACTAGAGAACAGAAATGGCTGAAGTGCGGGGTCAATCTTGAGTAACTGAAGCCTGCAACTAATAAGCTTAGTAAAGGAGTATGTAAAAATTGAGAAATTAATCAAACAGGAGTTATACAGGGCAGAGTCTGCTCCAACACTCCCAGAATTCTCTCGTACTCAGACTGTAGACATTCTCTCCTAAGACATTCCCTTTGTTCTCTCCATGGAACTTCTCTGTGGTCTTCTATTCTTGGAAGGGGATGGGGTCCATGTAAACCAACATGGTCATCACGTTTATGACCATATTCAACATCCCATCACAGAATCTTCCTCAACCACCTCTCCTGAATGCTCCACTTCCCATCTCCAGCTTACCTATACGGCCACTGTGACTCTAGAATTCTATACCAAAAGGAGACAGGTATATACATGTCAAAGAAAATAAGACTGAACTACCAATGTCTTCCTCTGTGCCAGGTCCTGTACTAGGCACTGGTATTATAAAGAAAAGATACCACCCATCTGTCCATGCCCTCAAGGAACACCTAGACTGAAATGGAAACAGAACACAGAACAAGCACACAGCATGCTACGCTAAAGACGATAGATGAGGAACAGCACAGACAAAGGACCAAGATGTTGGAGAAGAAGAGTAGGCGTAGAGGTTGGTCTGTCCTGAGGATGGCACATTGAAACTGTCTTAGTCAGTGTTCTATTGGTGTAAAGAGATGCCATGACCTCAGCAACTCATAAAAGAAAGCACATTTAATTGGGGCTGGCTTACACTCATTATCATGGCAGGAAGCACGGTACTTGTAGACAGAGATGGTGCTGGAGAAATACTGGAGAGTTCTACATCCAGATCTGAAGGCAACAGAAAAAGAGAGACACTGGGCCAGGTTTGAGCATTTGAAACCCCAAAGCCCACCCACAGTGACACACTTCCTCCAACAAGGCCACACCTCCTAATAGTACCACTCCCTAGTGACCAAGAATTCAAATCTGTGAGCTTTGGGGAACATTCTTATTCAAACCTCCACAGAGGCCTTGGAGTCAGGATAGAATCTCACTGTGCAGTGTGTGTCTGTCCACTTCAGACTTTGCATAAGCAATTCACATCCCTCCTTTCCCTTTCTTTCCCTCAGGTCCAGGTGGACCCCGATCACTAATGCCACTTGGCAGGTTTTCTTCTCCACTCTTGAGTTCACAGGAAGCCTGGAGGAGCTGGACCTAAGTGGGAATCCAATGAGCTACTCTGCAGTGCAGAGTCTCTGTAGGATACTGAGACACGCTAAATGTCACCTAAAGACATTGTGGTGAGTCTGCCCTGGATTCTCCCCTGAATGGCAGGAGAACAAAGGCAAAAACTGAGTCTAGGGTGAGGCTTGGGATTCATCATTCACTGAACCCGTTTGACCACATCCATGATACCAGACTTGCTATTGAAACAAACAAATGGGATTTCTTGGGGATCCTGAAAGACTGACATTCAGCAAGGACCCCCACTAGCTATTGCTAACAACAGGCCCATGAGGGCTCCGGGGGAGCAAACATCCTGAGGATGTGGCTGCAGGAGAGCTGAAGAGCACAGAGGAGGGGGCTAAATGAAGCAGAGGGAAGAAAGCTCCAGGCCCGGAAACAGCATCCCCACTTCCTCCTGCTCTCTCCCTTGTAACCACCTTCAACTCTATGGACTCCATCTTTACTAGGATTTCACATGACAAGTGAGATCATGCCCTAGTCTATGTCTTCATAGACTATTTCACTTTTGCATGGTTCTTGGGATGCTGTGAATTTCACAGCGCTTGGCCCTCCTTGACCCAACAGCAACAGAGGAGTAAACCTCTAATTGTATACCATTGATCCTGCAGCTCAGCTACGGGACACATTGAATTTTCCACCCTGATAAGACATGGAAAGACAGAGATGTAGCACAGATGCAGACACAGCCCTGGCCTGAGCAATGCATACTCCAGATCCCAATATATACTGGGGAGCCCAAGACAGGCTCTCAGGTCCAAACAAACCTGCCATACTCCCTTTCACCTTCTATTCTTATGCAAGAAGCTCATTGGTTTATTGCCTGGCCTATCAATGACATTAATATTGAAACTACCTAAACATCTATATTCATTGTCTCTGGTTATTTAGCTAGGTCAATGTAGCCTATTAAACTTGGGTATACAATGTAGGCCAATTAAACTCGGGTATACACATTGGACATTGGATAAATTATATGTATATAGTTAATGTGGTGGATAGGAGGACTGGTGTAAATCTTACTAGGAGTGAGAAGCAAAGGTGGTTTGCATCCTCAGGGACAACTTAGGTGCAAAAGGAAAACTAAAACTTTGAAAGTTTCTACAAGCCATGGAAGCCCCAATTTCCCTTAAATGAGGACTTGCAGGTACCAGAAAGGGAGACCCAGTCCCCACTATCCAGAGGAGTGAACTCTCAGCAAATGACAGAGTGCATCTCTCCTGCAGGCTGGGCAGCTGTGGCATCACAGCCAGCAGCTGTGAGGATCTGGCCTCTGTGCTGAGCACCAGCCGCAGCTTGACTGAGCTGGACCTGCAGCTGAATGACCTGGGCGACCGAGGGATGAGGCTGCTGGGTGAGGGGCTCAGGAATCCTGCCTGCAACCTCAGAATCCTGAGGTAAGACCCTGGGGGATCTCTTCTACCAGGAGACCAGGGAGGGCAGAAGATGGGGTACCAGAGGATCCGATGTGGAAAAGAAAGGGACAGATAATGCATAGTCAGCCTGGCTCCTGACCAGCTTCTGCCACTTATACTGTGGCTTAGCAAGTCCCTGTGTTTCCCAACTTAATTTCCTCATCTATTAAGTGATAGTGTCATACCCTCCTTGCATATTGTAATGATATAAAATATACATATGTATAAACAAATATAATAACAGTTGGGCGGCCGGGTACTGTGGAATCATATTTATTAATAAGGCTGCAGGTTGGCGGCATGGGTGGAGCAAAGATGCCCCCCTTACTCCTTGCCCCTCACCCCTTGCTGCCTGCAACAGACAAGGGAACAAGGGAGCTGACCCTTCCCCTTACCACCTACAGCACTCAGGAAAGTGTGCCCAGCTCCTCGCCTGGGTAGCACAGTAGAACTGACCCTGTTGGTGGATGCAGAGGTGTGCTAGCCCTGAGGATGTAAGAATGGGATCCACAGCCCCCTCATCTGTCATGTGGTAGTGAGGGCAAAGGAAGGATGCCCTGCACTCTTGCCCCTACCACCTTTGGTGGGTGAGGGAGCTGTCCCTCCCCCTTACCCTTGGCAGCACTCAGGCAAGTGGGCCCTGCACCTCACCTGGGTGGCACAATAGAGCTAACCCTCTTGACTGGGGTGCAGTAAAGGTGAACATGGGAGATCTGGTCCCTCCCCTCATCTGCCATATAGTAGTGTAGGTAGGGAGAGATGCCCTCCCCACACAGTGGGAGAGTTGACCTTGAGGCTGGCCCTGAAGGTGTAGATGTGGGAGGGCCAATCTTGAGGGCGTGAGAGCAGGAGAAATGGCCCCACCCCTTGTTCATTGCTGCAAGAGGTGAATTAGCCAGGGCAAGTTAGAGAGCTCACCCTGGTGGTGAGGACAAGGGAGAGCTGACAGGCTGACCAATTCTGAAAGAATCCAGCCCAGAACCAGGTTCAGCACAACATCCATCCCATCTGTGATTTACTGGAGCATGTGAAGAGACTGGTCCTGTAGACACAAAACTGCAGGGTCTCTACAGCACAGAACAACACCATGATAACCAAGAGGAGTCCCTGTGAGGCCCCAGCATCGATAGTGTAGCAGAAACCAGAGGCCTTGAACCAGACCAATGACTCTTTGCAATGAATGCTTGCAAGTAAAGATGTACGGATAAAAGGGTAAGCTGTGACTCACTGTGCCACCCTAAAGTATGTATAATGAGATTTATTTTTCCTTTTTTTATTTATCCCTAAATTTTATTCTGTTTTCGGAGGGAAGTTGCAAGGACAGAGGGTAGATACAAAGGTACGGGGAAATGAATGGAATCGAGATGCACAATGTGGAAGACACAAAGAATAAATTAAAAGAAAGCTAAAAAGGAGGCCGCATGTCCACAGGGTTTCACTTCGCTCCATCGTAGCTCATTCACTCATTCACTCAGTCACTCATTCATTCCTTCATACCAGGCCCCTGTGTGCCCAGCACTGGTCCAGGTCCGAGGGATCCAGGCACAAGCACACATGGCTCTGTCCTCCCGAAGCTGGGTGGGAAGAGACAGACATAGATCACCTGTGACCACGTGATCCAGCATTGACACGCTCTGCTGAAGGCTGCGGAGTCAATAGTATTGTGAGAGTGTAATGCTGTGGGAGGGGAGACTGCACTGAAGGGTCCATGGGGGCTTCTCTGAGGCCAAACTGGGGGCAGCCGACAAAAGCAGAGTGGGAGAAGACCCTGAAACAAGACTTAGAGCCTTGAAGGGGTTTGAGTCGGCCCTGTGTGGCTGAAATGGAGTTGTCTCCATGCCATAGATGTGCATGCAAACTAGGAACGCCTCCCTCCTGAATGTCCTTCTCTACTTCCAAGCATCCAGGTTCCTCTTTTTTTCCCAGCTTGATCTAGAGGAACACTCCCTACAATTCCTGGCCAGAGTCCTCTGGTGCTTAGATTTGGCAGAGGGTTCAAGTAGGCTATGCCCTGTGGCTCCCCCCGCCACCCAGGACTGCCACTTCTACTTTGAAACCCAAAGGAACAGTCAGAGCAGGGTATGGTGCTGAAGAGTCTGCTTTTGGCCTCTCTGATTGTGGAAACTGGCCCATCCAGCTTTCAGCCCTGACTCTCCCCTGCCTGCTGATGAGCCTCCCAACGGTGGCCTCTGCCACAGGTCTGCTTTCAGGACACATCTCGGTGACTTGTCAAATCTTAGCTGCCTCCTTCCCTGCTGGAGACAGGAACAAACTTCAGCTTCAATGGCTCCATCTCCCTCCCCAGAGAGAACAACCCATAGGGCAGAAATGGTGACACTGCACAGCCTCTCGCCAGTGTGGGACTCTTTCCTCTCCTGCTTGCCTTTGCTTCACAGCGGGCTGAGAGGGAGTTATGGTGTCCCTGGTTGTGGACATGGAGGCCCGGGGAAGACGGCATTTCTCCTAAACCAACGGAAACTCTGGAACTTGAAGGCTGAATGCAATCCAGGGTCTGGGGTGTGGCTCAACAGAGAAAGCTCATGTGTGAGAACAAGACTTCCATCTCCAGCACTGAAGTGGGGGTAAAGGAATGGGACAGAGATTCTCTCCGCCAAGCAGAATTCTCACAAAATCCTAGAACACAGATATTCTATATTCTCTTTAAACAACTGTCCAGAGTCCCTTCTGTGACAAAGCCACAACCCCAACCACTGGGATGCTGATGGCTGCCAATAAGAACCACCTCATCCAGTCATGTCCCCTTCCTAGGATGGTCCATATCCGGAGTCTAACCCATGTAGGAATATAAAAAGTCAACTCTAGACAGTTCCGAAGGCCATCATCCCAGTTCAGATATGCCTGTGATCTGGCTAAGACCTCACTGACACCACGTCATGGCCACATCTGTCTCTCTCCACGGCGACTGGCCTCTCCTCTCTATCCTGGTGTTAGTCAAAGAACACACCCCAATAAGCTCCCTCACTGGCTTTATCTCATAACTAGTTCTAAGGAACCTGACTGTGACAGAGTCTTTCATGCTCCCTAGTGTATCCCAGGACAATATGGCTTCCCTTGTGCTTACAGGCTGGACTCGAGCTCTCTGAATGACCAGGTGAAGGCAGAGAATCCCAAGCTGCTCATCCAGAGTACATGGTAAGGAGTGGCTCAAACTGAGATCCTAGGTCTGGTCTAGAGCTCAGAGACGAGAAAATGGCCCTGGGGTGGCAGGAGGGACAAATAAAAACAGGAAGAAACCAGGAAACCATAGCAACTATCATGAGGTAGGTTGTTTTGATTTCATTTGTGTTGGTTTTATTCATTTGGTTCTTGGCGAAAATGGGATCATATAACCTGCCTCTTAAGTCTCTCCATGGGAAATGGAGATAAAAAAAAGTAAATGAGTGGAGAGTCCTTTGGGCACAGCATAGTGTCATAAGTAGCCACCAGTTCCACAGTAAACCCAGAACACTGGAGCAATGAAGTCACCACAGATGGGAGACAAAGACACAGACGTTTGGTATTGCAGCCGGAAGACCAGCTTTCAAGGCTGCTTCAGGGTGGTGAAGAAAATGCCACAGAGTAGCGAAGGCTTCAGGAAACCTTTTTGTTTGAAGGTCTTTAGGAAAGGAACGCACGCATTCTGATGGTAACTTTCTTTAGTCTCTCATTTGCTCTCTTTTCTCATCTAGACTCTTATTTTCTCATGATGACTTCAGGCTCTTCTTTATCTCAACGGCTATATATATAATCAACAGGAGTTACATTTTAAGGTCGCACTTCAGTAAATGATAAGAAACCTAGCCATCCTGATACATACAATTGATAAATCTCAACTTCTTAATTGATTATAAACTGCAGCTGGAAATAATCATTCATTACGTTATCTAACATTTTGTGCTTAGCGGAAATGCCAGGCTTTCAAGAAGTGTTTATATAAAAAGAGCTGTGTTGTAAATGCTTTGGTAGGAACCTAGGTTTGCCTTAATTTTCCTAATATGAGCTCACTAGGGCATTCACTAATAACACACTAAAAATAAAAATGGTTGGCTTTTTTTTGTTGTTGTTTGTTTTTTGTTTTTTGAGACAGGGTTTCTCTGTAGATTTGGGGCCTATCCCAGAACTAGCTCTTGTAGACCAGGCTGGCCTCAAACTCACAGAGATCTGTCTGCCTCTGCCTCCAAAGTGCTGGAATTAAAAGCATGCACCACCACTCCCTGGCAAAAGTGTTTTTAATCTTGAAATATATTTTCTTATCCTGTCTGTAACTTATTTTTGTTTGTTTATTTGTTTGTTTGTTTTATGAGACAAGGTTTCTCTGTGTAGCCCTAGCAGTCCCAGAACTTGCTTTGTAGAACAGGCTGACCTCAAACTCAAAGAGCTCTGCCTGCCTCTGCCTCTGTTTCCTAAGTGCAAGTGCTGGGATTAAAGGCCTGCGCTACAGCCACCCAGCATGTGTGTAACTTCTGATTACCTGAGAACACCTACAGTCCTCATTAGGCATTACAGAGTCAAGTTATTTTCTGTAGCCTTGGACAGTGAGAACATATTTTCAAACTGAGGTCAGGAATGGATGGAAGGACTAAATCATTTCCCAGCTAAATTACTGGACTTTTTTGTATTTACAACCTATCCAGAGAGCTCAGTATGTCCTTGTGAACTAGACTGCTATTTCTGCGAGTGTATATCTTAAAATCCATTAGCAAGGCAGCCTGGTCTTAATCTAAAGTTACTTTGAAACCTTAAATTAGTCATTTAGAGTTGGGAAGATGCAACCGTTTTCTTATGTCAGCCTAAGCTCTGAATTTAAGCAGTTCTCAGGAAATTAAAATTCCTGACTAGTGTAGAAATTCTTTGTATTGAATTTATTCATCAAATCTGTGAAAGTTAACATTATAGATATAAAATAAGTAATACAGCTTAATGAGGGGTCATCTTTTAGACAGTCCACAGAATAAATGCCCACAAGATTGAGATGTAATCATGAGCTTACATGTATGCATTACATGAGATCACTCATTAAAGTACAGGTATTGAGTAGATTTCACAATTGTTTTTGCACATGTTAAATTACAGACAGAAGTAAACAATATTCAGAGTCTGTGGCCTTGTAAGCCTTACTTGAAATGGGCTTCCGCCATCAGAGAATTATTTATCTGGTGGGTTGATATCTGAATTATTAATTGTCATCTGCTATATTATGACATGGACCATGGCAGTTTGGGATTGGTAAGCTCACTGGTTAGAGAACTTTCTGCTCTTAAAAAGGACTCAGGTTCAGTTCTCAGCACCCAAATGGTGGTTCACAACCATCTGCAACTCCAGTTCAGAGCATCCAAGGCCCTCTTCTGGCCTCCGTGGTCACCAGGCACGCATGAGCTACACATACACATGTGCAGACAAACAATCATATGCATAAAATTAAAAATTAAAAAGGAGCCACAGCTTCTCAAAGCCCACTCCAGACCAATTGATTTAGGATCTGGGAGTGAACCAGCTTCTGCCAATAGGATCTCTGATTTAGCAGGTCATCCGGGTGACATTCACGCACACTGAATTTGAAAGCCACTAGTCTAGATCAGGAAAAAAGGCAGCATAGTTGGGGCTCGAGGGTGACAGGGATGTGGCAATGCCTTTGGACTTTGCTAAGAACTTCCTGATTTCTTCTAAGAAGCAGAGGAGAGCCATTCCAGGTGTCAGCACTGAAGGGACATCTGCTTCCTGTCTTTTGGTCAACTACCTTATAGAGACTAGAGAAGGGTGAGAGCAGGAGCAGCGAGACCTGTCGGAGAATGATGCAGCGGTTCAGGCCACCATGTTCTCTCTCTCT
>LOJH01059626.1:0-11238 GCA_001685095.1 Ellobius talpinus
GATAAACACCTTTAGTAATGTGGCAGGATACAAGATCAACTCCAAAAAATCGGTAGCCCTCCTATAAAAAAAACAAGGCGGGGAAAGATATGTCATGGGGAATTGTTGGAGTATGACATGGATTATAGGCATAATCATATTTCATTGTATACATGAATGAAGTTCTCAAAAATAAAAATGTTATACCACTGTATACATGAATGAAGTTCTCAAAAATAAAAATGTTATACCACATTAAGCCACAAGCAAAATTCCTATTCAAGATATTCTTGGGAAGGCAATACTTTCTCTTTCAAATATCAGTAAGAAAGTAAGGAATTGGCATTTACTTATCATCTTATTTACTGTATTATCTAACAATACTAACTCTAGGTTATTTTTTATATTTAGTCAATCCTCTAAAAAGTTAAACAACTTGCTTGAGATGACATAGTAAGTAGTGAGAGTCACAAATAAAAACCCAGAAATATGAATCCAAACTCAATCCCTTTCTGCCATGATAGCATAAGATGATTGAAGTTAAAAATAATTACTGAAAAATAGTTCCCTTCCATAAAGTTAATCTGAATTATAATTATCATTGATAAATAGTTTCAAAGTATAATAAATCAATCTTGTATAAATTAGCCAAGACTAGGGAAAAGCAGAATTTAAGAAAATTTATTAATTTTTTAATTTAAATATAATTACAATTTCAATTTTAAACATTTATTTAAATGTAATTATCTTACATATGTATTGCTTACTGAATGCATATTGAATGTGCCCTGTATGCTACACATTGTATTAGGAATGGGATGTATAATTATGAATTATACTAATTTTGTCCTTCTGAAATCAAAATTCAAACTTTTTGTATCTTCAGATTAGGTTTAATGGGAAATTTGTTGCTATGGAAATCCTCACAAGAAAAATGTCAGTATATTTAGGAGCACAGCATGTTTCTGAAGGAAGAAGATATTTCCATAAGCTACATAGGAACATTTATCTGATTACTCTGTCTTCACACTGGGCACCTAATGATTTGTTTTTGCTAACAGACTCTGAAAAATTTACCCTTATCATCCCCTCACTTGCCTTTCTTTTTACTCATTTTCAGCCATCTCAGTAACTGCTTGTCCTTATGAAAGCTTTGATGACTATTTTCTGACTATTTCAGCTCTACTCCTGTCTTCTTCAGACCCTCATGGTAAAGACAGCATTAGAAATCCCTCATATACAGAGAAACACTGTCTTGATAAAAGAAAGAAATTCCTCATATAGAGTCAGCCAGCAGGCAAACTTCCTGCAGGTAGGCTGCTCCAACACCCCAACCCATCAATCAGGTCTTGTAAACTACAAGACCCACTCTGCCCTCAAACCCATCCAGCCCCCATAACCTCAGAGGAACTCTCAAGCACAGGCTGTGACTGCACAGAGCAGACAAAGAAAACAAATCAAGAGAATGGAACTATGTAGAGTCAACCAAGACAGCAGGTCAAGAGAGACATCAGCTGGCTCCCTGAGACACAGACAATGACTGCACACTGCAGAACAAGAGCAACTCCCTAAGACATAGACAGAAATTGCAAGAATTGGACCAAGAGGCAAAGAAACTGTTAGCACCAACTGGGGGAAGAGATAAGTAATTATCAATGCAAGAATTTGTTAAACATCCTAAAAAGCAACATGGTAACACCAGAACTCAGTGGTCATACAACAGGAAGAACCGATCATCCTAACCCAGAAAAAGCAGAAAAAAATCTTAAATATAACTTTATGAAGATGATTGAGACCCTTAAAGGGAAAATAAAATATTCCCTTAAAGAAATATAAGAAAAGACAAACAAAAATTGTAATAATTCAATAAATCTCTTAAAGAAAATCAAGAAAAAGCAATCAAACACATAAAGCAAATAGTTCAAACAGTTCAAGAATTTAAAACTAAAATAGAGGCAATAAAGAAAACACAAACAAAAGGAATTCTGGAAACAGAAAATCTGGGTAATGTACAAGAACTACAGATGCAAGCATAACCAACAGAATACAAGAGATGGAAGAGAGAATCTCAGGTGTTGAAGACACTATAGAGGAAATAGATTCATCGATCAAAGAAAATGTTAAATATAACAAATTCTTTATACAAAACATCCATGAAATCTAGGATATCATGAAAAGACCAAGCCAAAAAATAATAGAGATAGAAGGAGAAGAACTCCAGTTCAAATATACAGAATACATATTCAACAAAATCATAGAAGAAAACTTTTCCAACCAAAAAGGATATGCCTATGAAGGACCAAAAAAGAGCCTTCTTGCCATATAATAGTCAACACGAAGCATACAGAATAAATAAATAATATTAAAAGCTACAAAATAAAAAAGGCCAAGTAACATACAAAGGCAGACCCATCAGAATTACACCCGACTTCTCAATGGAAACCATGAAAGCCAGGTCCTGGAGAGATGTGCTTTATATACTAAGAGACCATGGATGCAAGCTTCAGCAAAGCTTTCAATCACCACAGATGGAGAAAACAAGATATTCCATGACAAAACCAGAATTAAACAATACCTATTCACAAACCCAAACTTACAGAAAATCCTAGAAGGAAAATTCCAACCCAAGGAAGCTAACTGTACCCAAAAACACAGGAAACAGATAACCTCACACAAACCCCAAAGAAGGGAAACACACAAACACTACTACCAAAAATTAACAGGAATTAACAATCTTTGGTCATTAATATCTCTTAATATCAATGGACTGAATTCACCTATAAAAAGACACAGACTAAGAGAATGGATATGAAAACAGGATCCAGCCTTTTGCTGTATACAAGAAACACACCTAAACCTCAAAGACAGATAATTCCTGAGAGTAAAAGGATGTGAAAAGATTTTCCAATCAAATGGCCTTAAAAAACAAGTGGATGTAGCTATCCTAATATCTAGCAAAATAGATTTCAAACTAAAATCAATCAAAGAGAGGGAGAAGGACACTTCATACTCATCATAGGAAAAAATTCATCAAGATGAAGTCTCAATCCTGAACATCTATGCCCCAAATATAAAAGCATCCATATATATATATATATATATATATATGAAACATTACTAAAGCTTGAATCACACATCAAACCCCACATACTAATAGTAAGAGACTTCAACACCACACTCTCCTCAATGGACAGGTAAACCAGAGAGAAACTCAACAAGGAAAAAGAGAACTAACAGATAGCATGACTCAAATGACTTTAACAAACATCTATAGAGCATACCATCCAAACACAAAGAACATACCATCTTCTCAATACCTCAAGGAACCTTCTCTAAAGCTGACCACATATTCAAGAACAAAGCAAACCTCAACAGATACAAAAAATTAGAATAACTTCCTGTATTTTATCAAATCACCACAGTTTAAATTTATAATTTAACAATTCTACTCTCAGAAAGCCTACATACTCATGGAAATTGAACAATACTCAATTGAATCACTCCTGTGTCAAGGAAGAAATAAGGAAAGAAAGTAAAGTTTTCCTAAAACTCAACAAAAATGAAAGCACAATGTACCCAAACCTAAGGGACACTCTGAAAACAGTGCTAAGAGGAAAGTCCATGGCACTAAGTGCCTACATAAAGAAAGTGCAGAAACCTTACACTAGTGACTTCACAGCACACCTGAAACCTCTAGAGCAAAAAGAAGCAGACCAAACCCAGAGGAGTCGATGACAGAAAATAATCAAATTGAGGGCTGAAATCAATAAAATAGAAACCAAGAAAACAGTACAAAGAATCAATGAAACAAAGTGCTGTTTCTTTGAGAAAATCAACAAGATAGACAAAGCTTTATCCAAACTAACCAAAAGGCAGAGAGAGAACATCCAAATTAACAAAATCAAAACTGAAAAGGGGGACATAACAACAGACACTGAGGAAATCCAGAGAATCAGGTCATACAACAAAAACTTTCAAAAGCTTCACCATTGCTGATATCAAGCTTTATTATAGAGCTACAGTAATAAAAAAACAGCCTGGTATTGGCATAAAAACAGACAGGTTGACCAATGGAATCAAATCNTATCCAAACTAACCAAAAGGCAGAGAGAGAACATCCAAATTAACAAAATCAAAACTGAAAAGGGGGACATAACAACAGACACTGAGGAAATCCAGAGAATCAGGTCATACAACAAAAACTTTCAAAAGCTTCACCATTGCTGATATCAAGCTTTATTATAGAGCTACAGTAATAAAAAAACAGCCTGGTATTGGCATAAAAACAGACAGGTTGACCAATGGAATCAAATCAAAGACCTGGATATTAATCCACACAACTATTAACATATAATTTTTGAGAAAAAGCTAAAATTATACAATGAAAATAAGAAAATATCTTCAACAAATGGTGCTGGCATAAGTGGATGTGAGCATGCAGAAGAATGAAAGTAGATCCTTACTATTCCCATACCCAAAACTCAAATCCAAATTTAAAGACATCAATATAAATTCAACCATAATGAACTTGAAAAAAGAGAAAGTGGGAAGTACCCTTCAATGTGTGAGCACAAAAGACCACTTCCTAAATATAACACCAATAGCACAGACACTGAGAGAAACAACAAATAAATGGGACCTCCTGAAACTGAGAAGCTTCTGTAAAAACACAGTCAATAAGACAAGAAAGATATTCTACTGAATAGGAAAAGATATTTATTAACCCCACATCAGACAGAGGACTGATCTCCAAAATATAAAAAGAAATCAAGAAATTAGACATTATAATATCAAATACCCCAATTAAAACTGGGGTAGAGGTCTAAGCAGAGAATTCTCAACAGAAGAATTTCTAATGGTCAAAAGACACATAAGTAAATGTTCAACACCCTTAGCCATCAGAGAAATTCAAGTCAAAACAACTATGAAATACCATCTTACACCAGTCAGAATGACTAAGATCAAAAACACCAATAATAGCTTATGCTGGAGAGGATACAGAGTAAAGTGAACACTCCTCCCTGGTGGGAATGAAAACTTGTAAAAACCACTCTGAAAATCAGTATGGTGGCTCCTTAGAAAATTGGGAATCAACCTACCGCAAGACCCAACAATACCACTCTTGGGCATATACCCAAAGAATGCTCAATTATACTACAAGGGCATTTGTTCAACGATGTTCATAGCAGCATTATTTATAATAGCCAGAACCCAGAAACAATCTAGATGCCTCTCAACTGAATAATGGATAAAATAATCTGGTACATTTACACAATGGAATACTACTCAGTGGGATAAAACAATGAAATCTTGAAATTTGCATGTGCATGATTAGAAGTAGGAAAAAATCATCCTGAGTGAGGTAACCCAGACCCAGAAAGATGATCATGGTATGTAGTCACTCTTAGGTGAATACTAGCTGTAAAGCAAAGGATAAGGAGCTTATATTTCAGGACCCCAGAGAAGCAAAGTAACAAAGAGAACCCTAAGAGAAACATGCATAGATCCCCCTGGGAAAGGGAAATAGACAAGATATCTTGAGAAATTGGGACCAATAGATGGGAAGGCATAAGGGGAGAAGGAGAGGAAAATGACAGATGGGAGGAGAACTTGAGGGAACAAGATAGTCGAGATGGGGGAAGAACAGAGACGGAGAGCAAGGAAAGAGATATCTTGATTGAGAGAGCCATTACGGGGCTAGCAAGGAACCTGGCACTAGAGAAATTCCCAGGAATCCACAAAAACGACCCCACCTAAGACCCTAATCAATAGTGGAGAGGGTGCCCGAACTGGACTTCCAGCATTTTTATAATCACTCAGTTTTAGAGTCCTCCTGTTTTATTACCTGCTCTTGAAACTTATCACACAGTGGTTAGAGACAAAAAGTGAGTAACTATAGGTATTTAACACAGATACACACAAATGGCTAGGAAAATAAGACACTTGGCATACACCCTCAGTTAAATTTGAACTGTTTATAATCTACCATAGTAAAACAATTCTATACTTATCACACAAATGTCTAATGCTACATGTAAAACATGCTTTCTATGTGAAATATTCTTGTATTTTCCAAAGGATCTTTGTGATGATGAGGAAAAGATAAGGTAATTAAGTATGGGTGTATAAAGAGCAATTTTTTATTTCCACAGATGTGTGAGTCTAAAAGTAATTTCAAAAAATTCACTTTATCAGAAATGAGTTACACAAAATCCAAATATACAATTGTGCAAACATGCTACAACATCAGTTCTAATTTTCATTCACTATTGGATTTATGAGAATAAGCATTAGACCTTTTCAAACAGAGGAACATCGTCTTTCTCTTAATCATGCTGTTTCTTATTGGAAAGGACAAATTCCAGACCACTTACTTATCCTGATTCCATTGAGGAAAGAAAAATTCTGAATTATGAGAATAGTGGAGCCCCTTTTGACATGAGGGAAAATTACATTTAATGAAATATAATAATCTCTCTAAATACTACACATTAAGCATTTGGGACAGAAATGTACGTTAATGTATTATACCATTAACAAACTTTGGGACCTCAAAGGACCCACTGACATTGCGTTAAGGATGCAATTGCTGGAAATGCTGTTCACTGCTAATTTGTCATTGGTTCTATTTTTCCCCTCAGGCTGAAAATTTCAACTATACTACCAGCACTGTCATTAAAAGTACAAACTAAGAAATTTCGCATTCTGACTATATCCTCAAATTTTAGATATTGAGAGAATGAGACCTTTATTTGAAATGCCTTTAAGGTAGTTGGTGAAGCAGAGTCGATTTGTAAGTAATCAAGTTTTATTTCATAGGTGACCAAAAGGGAATACAACTTTTTAAAAGCAGTACTTATTCAAATGGTGACTTATTTCCTATGTAGCAGAAGCTCTTACATTCTTTTCCTATAATCTTAGTCTTTACCACCATATAGATTTATTTTCACTGTACCTTGAGTGTCTTTTTATTTCTAGACAAGGAGGACTGTCTGATTCCATTCTGGTAGTCTATATTTATTTACTTTTGCTATTTATTTTACTTTAGGTATATGAGTGTTTGACAAGTGTATTTATGTGCACTCGGTGCATGCAAAAGCACACAGAGGACAGAAGAGGTGTAGGTAGGATCCTCTGGAATTAGAGCTACAGATGCTTGTGAGTCACCTTTTGGATGCTGGGAACCATATCTGGGTCCTCAGTCAGAGCAGCCAATGCTCATAGACACTGAGTTGTTGTAAGAGGCCGCTTGTTTGTTCCCAGCTGCTCAGCCCCGAAACAATCACACAGAAACCATATTCTTTGCAATACTATTTGGCCAATAGCTTAAGCATATTTCTGGCTAACTCATATCTTAAATTAACCCATCTCCATTAATCTGTGTATCACCATGAGGCTATGGCTTACTGGCTAAAATTCTGGTGTCTGTCTCCATTGGGACTACATGACTTCTCTCTGACTCCGCCTTCTTTCTCCCAGCATTCAGTTCAGTTTTCCCCACCTAGCTCTACTCTTTTGCCCTATCACAGGCCAAGACAGTTTCNTAAATTAACCCATCTCCATTAATCTGTGTATCACCATGAGGCTATGGCTTACTGGCTAAAATTCTGGTGTCTGTCTCCATTGGGACTACATGACTTCTCTCTGACTCCGCCTTCTTTCTCCCAGCATTCAGTTCAGTTTTCCCCACCTAGCTCTACTCTTTTGCCCTATCACAGGCCAAGACAGTTTCTTTATTAACCAATGGTATTCACAGCATACAGAGGGGAATCCCACATCTCTGAGCCATTTCTCTAAACCATTTCTCTAAATCAATTAGATTTCTCTAAAAATCTAATTGATTTTTGTAAGTATGTGTTTGTTCACAGGTATGTGTTTGTGTAGGTGTGTGTACATGGGAATGTGCATATATACATATTTAGTCAAGGGGTCAATTTTCAAATATCTTCCTTGATTTCTAGATATATTTTTGAAGCAGAGGCTCTCATTGAATTGGGAGATAATGAATTGGCTTGATAGGCTGGTCAATGAGCTCTATGAAACTACCTATCTATGCCTTAACCTGCTCAGGGGATTACAGATCTCACGATGATAGCCTTTACATGGTGAAAAACCAAGTTGTTATGTTTGTTCAGTAGACACCTTACTGGCTGAGCCATCTTCCCAGACCTGGATTAGATGAAAACAGTAATAAGGAAAAATTATTAGATAGAGCTTCATTTAAGTTAGCAAGAGAGGGAACAAATTGAACAATGTTAATAAGAAATACCCAGCTAATTGAGAAAAATATCATAAACAACAAAGGTGCACGTAAAACTCTAATGTGACATGTTTTCTTGAGAGAACTGAAATTTTAATGCTTGATGAGAAAAATTGTCTGTCTTGAACTTGAATAGTCAAAGAGTGGTGATTTAAAATTAAGATTTTTTTCTTTAAAATGATAAAAGGGAAACAACTATTCTTTATCAACAATTGTTTTCAGTTAGAAAATGAATAGAGGATGTCATTCTATAATGGTAAACTAGTTTGAATCTTCTGCATGGAATGACAAATTAAATTTAATTATCTTAAACAATGAAGAAAAGCTGCTAACTCAGACTTAAATTTAGCAAAGACATGGCCAAACAGCTCAGTGATATCATTCAATACATATTTCTTTTACCTCTTTTCTTGATATTCTAAAGTAATTCTTCAATCCAAAACAAGCCTTAACTGTAATAGAAAGCTTTCTTAAAGGTAATAAGAAGGAGGTCAACTTCTGGCAATAAAGAAACACTTATATAGTTATACCTAGTAGAAAGAAAGCTTCTTGTTTTTTCCCAGCACAATTCTTGGTAAAATAATCCAACTTCTTTGCAATAAGTACAGAGAAAAAAATCATTCCACAATTTACCTTAGCAAAAATCATTTTAGGGTTCCAGTGGTAGTAGAGGAAAGCAGTTGGCAGCTTCTACAAAGCAGACTTGCATCATAGACAAGAGTATAAATTTAATTGCAGTGTATTTAAAATAAAAGAATAATATATCCTGAGTATTCTAATTGTCAAATATGTATAAGTGGCAGGTTTGATTTTGTAGCAGGTGGTAGAAACTGTCTTGGAATTTTCTGCTGTCTCTGTAAAGTCCTTAAGAATAGGAAATATTCTGCTTTTTGGGTCACGAGCAACTGGTCTACCTGAAATAAAAGGGGATAGTCAGCTTATCTGTTTACAGCTAAGAAGTGCAGTTTCTTTAAGGTCAACTTCATTTCTTTCCCTTTGTGGCTTCTTATGCCTTTTCTTCACTGAATTCTTGCCCTTGTCACTTACAACACAGGCCTGTAAGGACAACACAATTCAAAAAGTGATGATGCTCACAACATGGCTTTCCAAATCAATAGAATTATTTTAATATAATTTGCAATCCTTCCAGTCTTTTGAAAGGAATTAAAGAAAGATATAAAAGACAACCTACCCAAGTCCAGTAATATGACTTTGGGTATTTTTCTACAAGTTAAGTATATAGTTAATGCACATGTCTCTTCATTTTCTTATGATTTGATGAAAAGAAAATGCTGAACTGAAACTCACCTATGAAGTTTATTTATGTTAAAGCATGTCTCTTTCAACTTTTAACATCTTTCAACAATATACTAGAGTATTTGCCAATTTTACAATACCCAATAACTTAAAAACTTCTTATGATTAAACTGTCCCAATTGTAATGTTAAAAGAATTAGTGCTATTAACTTTCCCCTTAACACTGATTTTGTTTTGTCCCATAAATTTTGTATGTTGTGTGGTCATTTTCATTGAATTTTAGGGAGTCTTTAATTTCTTCCCTTTATTTCTTCCTCGCCCCATTGGTGATTCAGGTGAGCATTGTTTAATTTCCATGTGTTTATGGGCTTTCAGAAATTAGTGTTGCTGTTGAATTCTAATTTTAAGCCATGGTGATTCAATAAGATACATGGGGTTGTTCCAAATTTTGTATCTGTTAAGGTTTATTTTGTTACCTAGTATGTGATCAATTTTTAAGAAGGTTCCATGAGGTGATGAGAAGAAAGTATATTCTTTTATGTTTGGATGGAATGTTCTATATATGTCTGTTAANTGTTGCTGTTGAATTCTAATTTTAAGCCATGGTGATTCAATAAGATACATGGGGTTGTTCCAAATTTTGTATCTGTTAAGGTTTATTTTGTTACCTAGTATGTGATCAATTTTTAAGAAGGTTCCATGAGGTGATGAGAAGAAAGTATATTCTTTTATGTTTGGATGGAATGTTCTATATATGTCTGTTAAATGAATTTGAGTCAAAACATCTGTTAGTTCCCTTATTTCTCTTTTAAGTTTCTATCTGGCAGACCTGTCCAGTGGTGAGAGTGGGATGTTGAAGTCTCCCACTATTAGTGTGTGGTGCTTAATGTGTCATTTAAACTTTAGTAGTTTTTCTTTTACATATGAGGGTGCCCTTATATTTGTGGTATAGATGTTCAATATTAAGAAATTAGTCATCAAAATAACAAATAATCCAATTAAAAGTGTGGTACAGACCTTAACAGAAAACTCTCAACAGATGAATCTAAAATGGCTGAAAGACACGTAAGGAAATGCTCATCATCCTTAGCCATGAAAGAAATGCAAATCAAAATAATTCTGAGATTCTTCCTTACACCTGTAAGAATGGCCAAGATCGAAATCATGGATGACAACTTATGCTGGAGAGAATGAGGGGTAAAAAGAACATTCCTTTATTGCTGGTGGGAGTGCAAACTGGTACAGCCACTTTGGATATCAGTATGGCGGATTCTCAGAAAACTAGAGCACAACATTCTTTAAGACCCAGCAATACCACTTTTGGGTATATACTCAAAGGATGCTTGATCATGTCATGAGGACATGTGCTTAACTTTGTTCATAGAAGCATTGTTTGTCATAGCAAGAACCTGGAAACAACCTACATGCCCATTGGCTGAAGAATGGGTAAGGAAAATGTGGGACATTTACACAATGGAGTACTACACAGCAGAAAAAAATAACATCTTGAAATTTGCAGGCAAATGGATGGGTCTAGAAACCATCATATTGATGAGGTAAACCAGAACCAGAAAACAAATATAATATGTACTCGCTCATAAGTGGCTTTTAGACATAAAGCAAAGAAATGCCAGCCTACAATTCACATTCCCAGAGAACCTAGGCAACAAAAAGGACCCTAAGCGAGTCATACATGGATCTAATCTACATGGGAAGTAGAAAAGGACAAGATCTCCTGAGTA